>JAGFNQ010001861.1:298975-427522 GCA_024364735.1 Boesenbergia rotunda | reverse complement strand
GCCTTATAGCCCATGGGGCACACTTATGAATTGCATGTGATATGTTAAAATGCTTAAACGGATACTCTACTAAGTATGGGATCAAGAGCACCATTATGTTGTGTGGTGTGTCCTCCGGGATCATGAGCACCCTTGAAGAGTGGTGTGTCCTGTAAGAGTGATTTGGAGTACTCCTTAGCATATATGTAAAAGCATGATAAGTATTTTACTTTTGAAGTTGTGTACCCGACTCGTAAGGGGGTCGTTAACAAATCCGGGTGCATGTTAACGTAAGGTCATGGCTCCGGTATAGACGGAAGGGTCCTGCTCTAATTAATTGGTGGCTCGCTACCCCAATTCATTAGGGAACGCGCAATAGTTCCGCGCGATATGTGGTACACAACAGGGCCCAATATGATATGGATGTATTTTTAAGTAATACCATTATGGAAGTGTTTTGAAAACATTCATTGAAAGCATTTATTATATGTGAAGAGTATGCTTAAGGTACTTGATACTGCATGTTAGAAACTTGGATGTTTAGTATGCTTTGATGAACTCATGCTTATGATTTATTATGTGTACATGTTATTTTTCTTTCGTATGGATTTTTGCGAGTAGGACAGGATCCTTACTAAGCATTTGTGCTTACTAGTTTATGTGTTGTCTTATGCTGCAGATAAGGGTAAGGAACACTTAAACTAAAGGAAGAGGCAGGAGGCTGAAGATGTGTGGGGTGGTGGCTCGGGAAGAAAGACTTCTATATCTACATATTTATGCTTATGTTATGCTCCTTGACAATGAATGATAGTGATTAGGATCTATATTGCATGACGATTATAATACTTGGAGTTTTCATATACTTGATTTTATTGGATTATATTATGGTTTGAAATAAAATGTGAACCTCTCATGTTATGGAATAACTTTTGATTAAAATATTTCAAATGATGTTCTAGCAATTCAAGCATGACATTGTTTGACATGTATAGGCAAGCATGCTTAGCACTTAGTCCTTGCATTGTTTGTTTTAAATTTTATGCTGGAAGATAGAGGAAAAAAATATATATGATTAATTGTTACGTAACCCCGCCCCGAGGGTAGATATAAGGGCGGGCGTTACAGGTTGGTATCAGAGCAGGTTTCCCCTCCACCACACACACATCAAGCTTCATCCTGCCGCTTCCAAGTAAGAGATCCTAACCTCGCTTTACTTTATTTCATGTACAGTAATGATATATATAGAGATGATTTATGCTTGCATAATATAGAGATGATTTATGCTTGCATAACAAGAAAAAGTAGCATTAATTCTTATGTTAGTTTATTTATCACCGGTATGATAGATGATGACCAGAAATTTTAAGACATGTGAACATGAATGAAACTTCCTCTTATATAAATATATGTATCCATTAATAATTTAGAATTTGGGGTAAGTGGGTGGTTACATATTGTAATCACTAGGGTAAACTACACCGATTGGGGGTGTGTTTTCCTCTGTATATATTTGCGAATTGAAAAAGGAATGGTTTAGTACTAACCATGTCATTTTCTTTTCAATTCCAGATGTTGCATGAGGACTACACTGAGAGGTGCCGCGAGCTGCTGGAGCAAATAGAGGCGGTTGAGTATTGTCCGACCCGGGGAATTCAAGGCAACATAGGGTTCTTGGATCGGCTCTTCTGGAAACTGGAGCGGGAAGGGTTTCCAGCCATGGACGATCATAGGATCGAAGCTTTACTTCGCTCATTGCCCAACCGGGCAAGAGAGGTTGCGCATCAGATCTGGGGACAGCACAGATGCGGTATACCATATACGGAGTTGTGTAGGCAGCTCCTCCGCCATGAGTTTTCAGAAGATCTGGGAGACTCGGAGGAGGATTCCGAGCCGTCCGAGGAGGAGTCCGAGCCGTCTGAGGAGGACCCCGAGCCCTTGGAGGAGGACCCCGAGCCCTTTGAGGAGGATCCCGAGCCGTTCGAGGAGGATCCTGAGTCCTTCGAGGAGGATCCTGAGCCCTTCGAGGAGGATCCCGAGCCCTTTGAGGAGGATCCCGAGCCCTTCGAGGAGGATCCCGAACCCTTCGAGGAGGACCCAGAGATGCTGGAGATGTTCGAGGAAGACCTTGAAGCGGACGAGGAGATTCTCGAGATTGAAGAAGACGACCCGATGGGAACAGTAGAGGATCCTGAGGCGGGCCAAAGGGAGATGAGCGAGGAGGTAGTAGGCGTCGCTATGCTATTCTTTATGTTGGGCATAACGGCAGCCCATCTTGCTCACTGAGTTGGGCTAGTTTTGTATGTAGACCTATAAGATGGAATAAAAAATAAATTTTGGTAATGTAATAAATAAGATCTCATTTACCCCATATTAATCATGTGACAAATAAGAATGAATAATTGGGGGAAGCATACTATGAGTTGGGTTAACCATAATCACGATAGGAATGTGAGAAGAGCTTTGCTGAACTGAAAAGGAGGCTGACTAGCACTCCAATATTGACTCTTCCAGAGAGCGATATGGGTTTCGATATGTACAGCGACGCATCCAAACTGGGACTCGGAGCTGTACTTATGCAGAATGGGAAGGTGATTGCCTATGCCTCTAGGCAACTCAAAGAACTTGAAAGAAATTACCCTACCCATTACTTAGAGTTAGCAGCGATGGTATTTGCACTGAAAATATGGAGGCACTATCTATATGGAACTCAGTGTAAAGTGTATACAGATCACCAGAGTCTGCGGTATTTCTTCACCCAGAAAGATCTGAATATGAGACAGCGCAGATGGCTCGAATTGGTCAAGGATTATGATTGTGAGATCCTGTACCATCCGGGAAAAGCCAACAAGGTAGCCGATGCTCTCAGTAGGAAATCATGTGCTACTTTAATGTCTTTGACGGCTTTGTCACAACCCTTAGGGGAAGAAATTATGAATTACGGGATTGAAATCATATCAGGACAGTTGTCCACCCTGATGATTGCGCCGACATTGTTCGGCGATATTCTGGAAATGCAGAATCAGGATTCGAGTCTTCAGAGAATCAAGCAAGAGGTTCTCGAAGGCAAGGACGATGGATTTCGGATTTCAGACAGCGGAGTCTTATATCTGCGGGATCGATTATGTGTTCCCGACAACTCCGACTTACGGACAAGAATCCTTGAGGAAGCTCACGGGACACCTTATGCGATGCATCCTGGGTCTACCAAGATGTATCAAGATCTGAAGAGCAAATTCTGGTGGTCCGGTATGAAGCGGAATGTAGCTCACTATGTCAGTATGTGCTTGACCTGCCAGAGGGTCAAAGCAGAACACCAGAGGCCTGGAGGAGTTTTGCAACCCCTGTCTATTCCCGAGTGGAAATGGGAGGACATCTCCATGGATTTCATCTCTGGGCTGCCTAGAACGACGAATGGATATGATGGTATATGGGTTATAGTGGACAGGCTCACCAAGTCTGCCCATTTTCTAGCAATTAGAATGACCTACTCAGTGGAGCAGTTGGCTCAACTGTACGTCAAGGAAATTATCTGATTACACGGGGTTCCCAAGACCATCATCTCGGATGGAGATGGTTGATTTACTGTAGATTTTTGGGGACACGTGCAGAAGGCTCTTGGCACGAAACTGAAATTCAGTACTGCCTTTCATCCCCAGACTGACGGGCAGACTGAAAGAGTAAACCAAATATTAGAGGACATGTTGCGAGCTTGTGCCTTGGATTTCAAGGGAAGCTGGTGTCGATACCTGAGCCTGGTAGAGTTTGCTTATAACAACAGTTATCAGGCTACTATCGGGATGGCACCGTACGAAGCACTATACGGAAGGAAATGCAGATCTCCTATATGCTGGCTTGAGAGTGGTGAAAAGAAGGAGATGGGACTCCCGACGGATATTATAGACGAAACTACTCAGGCTATAAAGAATATTCGCCAGAGAATAGAGACTGCTCAGAGTCGGCAGAAAAGCTACGCTGACAAGCGACGCAGACCATTAGAGTTTGAGGTTGGGGATTCAGTATTCCTGAAAGTGGCCCCTATGAAAGGGGTGATGAGATTCGGAAAAAAAGGGAAGCTGAGTCCGAGATATGTGGGATCGTATCAGATTCTGAGACGGGTAGGCAAAGTGGCCTATGAACTGGAGTTACCGCCAGAAATGTCGGCTATCCACAATGTTTTCCATGTATCAATGCTCAGTAAATGTACCTCCGATGTGAATCAGATGATAGAGCCCCAACCAGTACAAGATCAAGAGAACCTAAGATCAGAACGCCGACCTATTCGGATCTTAGAACGGGAAGTCAAAAAGCTAAGGAACAAGGAAGTACCCTTAGTAAAGGTTCTGTGGCGGAACGAACAATTCGAAGAAGCCACGTGGGAACGAGAGGAGGCAATACGATTAAAGTATCTGGAATTATTTTAAAGTTCGGGACGAACTTTTTATAAGGTATGGAGGATTGTAACGCCCCAAAATTTCCCATATGAAATATTATGAAATATTATGAATTCATGAAATATTATTATGGAATATTATGAAATATTATGAATTCATGAATATGAAATATTATAGAATTCATGAAATATTATCATGAAATATTATGAAACATTATGAATTCCTGAATATGAAATATTATGGAATTCATGAAATATTATCATGAAATATTATGAAATATTTTGAATTCATGGAATATTATTATTATTATGAAATTTCATGATGGGCTTGGCTTAATGGGCTTTGATATGGATTAGTGCAAAATGTGATAAAAAGAAAAGGTAGAAAGGAGGAAGCAAGGATTGAACCTTAAACCTCCTAGTTGCACTAATCATGTCATAACCAACACACCAAGCCATATTTCATGTAGAGGGAATAAGAAACATGCTTGATAAAAGCTAGGGAAGTGAAGAGACATGTCTCTACATGAGAAAAGTATAAATAAGGGAAAGAGAAGTTGGAATAACTTCCTCTTCTTCTTCCACACTCTCATCACTGAAAACCTCATGCCCTTCTCCCTTTTCATTTTCGAAAAAAAAAACACAACCCTAGGGTTCTAACCCTAGGGATTTGGAAGGAGGAAGAACTCTACAAGGATCTTGCCCTCTACTAGGGCCAAGGGTTCTATAGAAGTGCTAGGAAGGAGAACACTCACCTTCCTTCAACCAAGGGCACCTTAAGATTTTAGAGAAGGAGAAATTCAAGCGAAAGGATGTAAGTATCCCCTCGCCTGCAGTGTAATAGTTGTGGTGTGATTATTCTCCTTGATTGTTTCAAAAATGGGGACTTTTTCCCCTTTGCAAGTTTCGGCCACCCCCTTAGGGAAAGGCCTTGGTTCTTTCCTTGATACATGAGAAGACCTTTGAGACTTAGAGTATATATGTATATTGATTTTCTTCATGATGGTATGAACAAAAAGGAAGAAAAACTAGGGTTACACCCCTTGTAAGTTTCGACCACCCCCTTAGGGGAAGGCCTTGGTTCCTTTTGTTACATGAGTAGACCCTTGGAACTTAGGGTATATGTATATGTGGTTTATTCAAAATGTTGTGAACAAAATCTAGGGTTATACCCTTGTGTAGGTTTCGGCCAACACCCAAGAGGAGACCTTGGTTACGCCTTGATGCATGTGAAGACCCCTTGGAACTTAGGGTATACCTATATGTTGTGTCCCTTCATTTTGTGATAACAAAAACTAGGGTTTAGAGCTTGGATGGGTTTCGGCCAAGGCCTAGAAAAAGGGTTAGTGAGGGTTGAATTATCCTAAAATATATCCATGTTTAATGTATTGTAAGATAGTGTATACAAGGTGTTTGTATGAATGTTTGTGTGAATATTTAGTTCAAACCCTAATTTTTCCCTACCCTTGAGTTTCGGCCAACCCTAGAAGGACTAGGGTCTAGGGTTGCATAATTATCTCATGATGTGCTTTATGTTTGATAAGTTGCATGAATAGTATGTGAAGGTTAAACTACCCTACGGGACATGATTATGTTTAGTAAGATAATATGTATATGCATGCATGAAATATGATGTATGTATGAGCATGCCTTATAGCCCATGGGGCACACTTATGAAATTGCATGTGATATGTTAAAATGCTTAAACTGATACTCTACTAAGTATGGGATCAAGAGCACCCATTATGTTGTGTGGTGTGTCCCTCCGGGATCATGAGCACCCTTGAAGAGTGGTCTGTCCTGTAAGAGTGATTTGGAGTACTCCTTAGCATATATGTAAAAGCATGATAAGTATTTTACTTTTGAAGTTGTGTACCCGACTCGTAAGGGGGTCGTTAAACAAATCCGGGGTGCATGTTAACGTAAGGTCATGGCTCTGGTAGGACGGAAGGGTCCTGCTCTAATTAATTGGTGGCTCGCTACCCCAATTCATTAGGGAACGCGCAATAGTTCCGCGCGATATGTGGTACACAACAGGGCCCAATATGATATGGATGTATTTTTAAGTAATACCATTATGGAATTGTTTTGAAAACATTCATTGAAAGCATTTATTATATGTGAAGAGTATGCTTAAGGTACTTGATACTGCATGCTTAGAAACTTGGATGTTTACTATGCTTTGATGAACTCATGCTTATGATTTATTATGTGTACATGTTATGTTCTTTCGTATGGATTTTGCGAGTAGGACAGGATCCTTACTAATCATTTGTGCTTACTAGTTTATGTGTTGTCTTATGCTGCAGATAAGGGTAAGGAACACTTAAACTAAAGGAAGAGGCAGGAGGCTGATGATGTGTGGGGTGGTGGCTCGGGAAGAAAGACTTCTATATCTACATATTTATGTTTATGTTATGCTCCTTGACAATGAATGATAGTGATTAGGATCTATATTGCATGACGATTATAATACTTGGAGTTTTCATATACTTGATTTTATTGGATTATATTATGGTTTGAAATAAAATGTGAACGTCTCATGTTATGGAATAACTTTTGATTAAAATATTTCAAATGATGTTCTAGCAATTCAAGCATGACATTGTTTGACATGTATAGGCAAGCATGCTTAGCACTTAGTCCTTGCATTGTTTGTTTTAAATTTTATGGTAGAAGATAGAGGAAAAAAAGTATATATGATTAATTGTTACGTAACCCCGCCCCGAGGGTAGATATAAGGGCGGGCGTTACACCCTACTCTCACATTGACCTAGACACTCTATACTCCTACTTTTATAGGGATGCTAGAAAACCTTGGCTAGGCGGTTTCAGTCTGTAGACCTTCAGGTTCAGGACTATGCTCTCAATAGAGTTCTAGTCTGCTGCATTCTTCCTTTATCCACTAGGGACGTAGCGACCATGCGGCCATTTCACACCTTCCTACTGTACGCATTGATCCATCATCTTGATATCGACATTGGACTCCACATGTTCCACACGATTCTATATGCGTCCAGTGTTACAACTGAGGGGCGGGTACGCACCCCTTACTGCCACATCATCACCTCCATTCTTCATCATCACGGTCGTAACATTATCGATGGAGAGATGACTGCGATGACTGAATTTTATGAGATAGGTTTTAGGAACTTTTCGCTAGCTGGTATAGAGGTCTCGGGCACCGGGGTTTTATCGTGGAGACGTCAGCGGGCCGGACCCCAGATCGACTCTGATGAGGAGATTGAGGTCGATGTCGGAGATCTGGTTGCCGAGATTCGGTAGTAGATGGATGAGCCCCCACCCCCGACGACTGCCGAGACACTAGCTCTACTTCGGGCCGAGATACACAGTCTGAGGGAGGAAGTAGAAGCTAATCACGCGGAGTATATGGATTCCCGCAGAGCCGATCGAGAGACGAGCGACGCACAGTACGATGAGATGATGTCGCTATATCGATCCTGGCAGCCAGGCTCATCTGATCATCCCGGTCCCTCCACCTAGATTAGATTAGCATTGTACTATTGACTTTTTGACTGTCCCTACTCAGTAGGGTTGACTTGTATTTGACTGTAGTGTGACTATACTAGTCCTCTCTTTGACCAGTTGACTTATCGAGTTGACTATTTGCCTTTCTTGATTATCTGATCATTATCAGTGATTATGCTTGGTAGAATAGGTTTACTCTACTTTTCTATTTTTTTTAACTGCTTTACTTGATTTTAAATCAGTTTTTACTTAGTTTGAAAAATCTTTTTGGTTTTTTTTCTCGACTTAGTTTTTTTTTAAAACTACCCCCTTTAAAACTAGGGCTTTCTCGAAAATGGACTTAGCTTAGGCCCTAACCCTAGAACTGCATGCACCTATAGATCTAGAAGCCAGAATCTCACATGCACCTTAGGGTACGTTTGATTGATAATCTAGAATGGGATGAGATGCTTAGGTCTTTGCCTTAATTCAAGATGCTTTAAGTCAGTGCATCTGTAATAATTGGGGCACTAAATACAAACTAAATAGTAATTAGGTTAAGTGTCAAGCATAGAAAATATAACTTGAACAAAACACTTAACTTGACTAACCCAAGCGAAAACTACTGTTTATAACAGTTAGTAAGTAGCTAATTAGGTTAGACAGGACCCGACAGAGATAATTCAAATTGATTTGGTTCAGTTTATATCTTGAATTGGCTCAGTACAACACATTATTCGTTTGCTATATTTTTATGCAATCTGTTTGCTATATTGTTTTGTTTTTTGATATATGGCAAAGGGGGAGAGATCGGAAAGGAGAGAAAGTTTAAATTTTTTCCAAAAATTAAAACTTTAAGCGTTTTTCAAAAAATTACATCATTTCTCTCCTTTTTCAAAAAGCAAAATTTCAAAAAGCAAGGTACTTAAGCTGTTTTCAAAACTATGTCTAAATACTTAAACTATTTTCAAAACTATGTCTAAGTACCTTACTTAAGATGCTTTTTCAAAATTATCTCTAAGTACTTATCTTAAATAGAAAAGTTTCTAAGTATAAAATTTCTAAAGTACTAAAGAGAGTGGAAATTTTTTTTCAAAAATTTCTTCAGAATTTTTTTTAATTTTCTAAAGAGAAAACTAAGTTTATTGACTTAAATTTTTTTTATGTGTAAAGTCTCTAAGTACAAATTCTCCAAGTGCCCAAACTCAATTTTTTTGGAAAATATTTTCTAACCTACATTTGTTTAAAAAAAAATTCTAAGTGCTGAAAAATAATTTCCCTTTTAGACGTAGAATTTTTTTTTTTAAACCCCACGAACCGTTGAAAAATCTATGGGGAGATTCCTTCCAGAGGGAGGAAACTACGGTGGCATTTTACCTGCTTTTTATAAAACTTAACTTTTTGAACCGGGTTGCCATAAATCAAAAAGGGGGAGATTGTTTTTGCAGGCAGCACCTAAGTCGAACCTGGGTTTTGATAATGGCAAAGGGTTCAAAAGTTAAGATGTTATGTTGGTCTAACATGTTCACTAAGTGTACAGGAAAAGAAGCCCTTGGTACACTAGGCACGAAGCCCTGGCAAGGAGCTGGGTACCGAAGACCTGCTCGAAAGGTGGGCATGAAGTCCTGGTCAAGGACTGGGCACGAAGCCCTGGCAAGGAGCTGGGCACCGAAGACCTGCTCGGAAGGTGGGCACGAAGTCCTGGTCAAGGATTGGGCACGAAGCCCTGGCAAGGAGCTGGGCACCGAAGACCTACTCGGAAGGTGGGCACGAAGTCCTGGTCAGGTGCATCGGGCAAAAGTCCAATCAGAGGAGCCGGTTGGCAAAAGGTAAACTCTCCTTAGAGGAGTAGGTGTGGACGCGTTCCCCGTCGAGGGAACAGTAGGCGTCGCCTCGACCTAGGGCTCCATTTGGGAGACCCGAAGTCAGAACCAAGACAGCTACGGCTGTAAAGATCACTAATATTCTTGCTTTATTATGTTTGGTACTAACCCTGGATGCAGGACCGAAGGAACAAGTTTCTACAGCTCAGAACGCCCCAAAGGAGAGGGGCAGCAGCTGGGTTAGGCGCCCGGGAGGTCCCGAGCGCCCAAGGTCAAGGCCAAACGTACAGTTGAGCAAGAAACGCTTCGAAAGCTCACTGGGCCAGGCGCCCTCAAGCTCCCGGGCGCCTCGGTGGTCCCGGGCTCCCTGGATGCCTCGGGCGCCCTGGGTCCAAGCCAACAAAGCGATCGAATTCAAGTCAGCCGAGAAGCCTGTTGAACAAGTCAAGCAGGGCGCCCCCTGTGTCCTGGCGCCCCCGTCAAATTCCGAGCCCGATCCTGGAGAGATAAGGGCTGACGGAGTTCCAGATAGGGGTTTGCGGATCAAGAGGCACGTGGAGGGCGCCCCCAGGTGCACTATAAAAGGGGCTCGACCCCCAAGGCTTCACAACACACTTTTTCAATGCCTCAATGCTCTTCGCTCAAGCGCTCTACTCCAGAAACATCTGATCTCGAGGTTCTAGCGCCGACGACGCCCTTCCACACCGAAGTACAATCCACACCGGGCGTCGGTAATGAAGAGTTAGATTTTTCTTTTTACTGCAATACTACTGTACAATTCTCTGTAAACTTTGCGCATTATAGAATTGCCCGCAGTAAACAGTCAAAGACCATGGGCCTTGGAGTAGGAGCCGACTGCGACTCCGAACCAAGTAAAATCCTTGTGTTCGCGTTTGTTTTTGTGTTAATTTTACGTTGCGCATTCTCTTTGCTAATCCGAAAAGGTTTTACGATATTCACCCCCCTCTATCGTATTCTCTCGATCCAACATTATTCTGCTTAGTCTCAGGAATGGTTAGTTAAGGATAAAACTTAATTGAAATATAAACAACATAGTATTAGGAGGAGGTGAGATGATAGTACGTTAGGGAAGCCTGTCTAAGAAGTCAAGTAGGGTACGACGTGAGATGCTTATCACCCCTAATGGAAACTTAAAATCAACTCTAATTGAGGGATAAAAAAAAGAAAAAAAGTAGGGTACGACATACCCTATTTGGTCTGTTTAGTCTGATGAAACTAGCCGAAGCTATCTCTCCAAATCCTATGCTAATTAGACCAGAGTGTCTCAAAAAGTAATTTGAAAATGATATTTCTTAAAAAGGCTTTGTCTAGGAAAGGGTTGTTGATCCAATAAGGCTACGGTCAAAGAAGGCCTCTGTACCTCGCCATGACCTTGAAGCTAATTATCGAAACTCACTTTTAAATTACTATTTGTGAAACTCAAATCTAACACAAGCTTCAATTAAATTATAGATTTAACATAAAATCAAAGATAAACATAATACATCTTACAAAACAGATAAGAAAACCTGTTTTGTCACATAGAATTGGGTGAGATGTCGAGGACCTAATAATGTAATCCAACCCAACTAGCCAAATTCATTAATATACCATTTAATCAAATTCCACTTTCAAAATTAAACTTAACTTAATATTTTCAAAATTAATTTCACTTAATTAAACATCACTTAATACTTTCAAAATTAATTTCACTTAATACTTTCAAAATTAATTTCACATAATATTCACAAAATTAATTTCACCTAATATCTTTTAAAATTTAATTTCAATTAAATTAATTTCACTTAATATTCTCGAAATTAATTTCACCTAATATCTTTTAAAATTTAATTTCACTTAATTTAATTTCACTTAATGTTTTCAAAATTAATTTCACCTAATATTTTTCAAAATTTAATTTCACTTAATATTTTCAAAATTATTTTCACTTAATATGTTCAACATTAATTAAAACATAATTTTTCAAAATTAATTCAAACTCAATTTGTCAAAACCTCAGTTTTTCAAGATTCAAACTTAAAATTTTCCAAAATTAAAGTTATGTTTCAACTTAGCATTTTCAAATTTAACTGTGTGAAATTCGAGAAATCTTAAAGATTTTAAAATAACTAATTGTTGTTAATCAAACTAAGTCTTGAATATAACTACATTGGAACCTAGGACTTGATTGAAATAATCATTGCTTGGTCAAATACTGGTCAACTCGAGCGCCCGAGATCCTCACGGGCGCCCCAATCCTTTCTTGGCGTATGAGGAAGTTAACACTGCCATCACCAGAGAAAACTGATCTCAGGCGCCCGAGACAGTCTCGGGCGCTTCACTACCTCTCACAGGCGCCCTGGTCGCCTCACGGGCGCCCGAGAAGGCCTTTATAAGCCTACGCCCACAGCTCCTTTCTCCACACCTCAAGCCATCTCCCCTCATCCTCTCCTCTCTTCTAAGGCGCCCCCAAAGCTACCCCAACCTTCCTCTTCCTATAGTGTCGCTCCGATATGAATTAGTTATGATTTTACGTTTTGTTTTCCAATTTCATTTCAGTCAAAAATGTTAGTATTTCTATTTACTTAGTAAGTGCTGAGTTACCGAAAATGATCCCAGTGCCGAGCCCAATCCAACCCTAGATTTCCTACCCTAGCTCTCTTTAACAAGTTTGTAAACACGACATATAAACCTATAAAGACTAGCTACCTGAATAGGAGCTTCTTCGCCCAGTCCTTCCCTCTAGCCATAGACGTCATTAACTTCTACCAATTAGAGCAACTAGTATATTGTACTAGTTCGATCAACACGACCCTGTGTGCCGAATTTTATAAAAATCTAGTCAAAATTGATGACCTTTGCTATACCACTACTGTTAGTAAGGAGCCCTAGAGCCAATCATGTGATGATTGACTAGAGGCATTTTTGTATCATATTCTATTATTAATAAAGGCATGTTTGGTTATTATACTTACTTTGTATTCTGTGCCGAATAACTAAGTATAATAATGTCCTTGTGTAGTAGGTTCATATCTACATTATATCGATTGGTTGAATCGATAGTGAGATAATGTAGAGAACACTACACTAAATTATTCCTAGTCAAACATCAATTATTCAGGGACAATATTGATGCATGGAGACTAGCATGTAGGTCAACTGATGACTTGAGCTCACAAGTCATGGATATGTGATATCAAGTTGACACATGGGTATACATTGGAGAATGTGTACTGAATGACCCATCATGAGAAAGTTTCATAGATTGTCATATGAGTGTCATAGACTTTCTCATGTGACTATTGGTATGAATAGTCCTTAGACCTGAAGTCACTATGGTTCCCTACATTAGGAGTTATGTACTTTGGTATCGTCAAACGTCACCCGTAACAGGGTGGACTATAAAGGCGATCACTGAGTATATAATGAATTATGCGGAGGGATGTGAGTGATGTAGATGGGATCTATCCCTCCCATATGACGGGAGTGATATCTGTGGGCCCCTTGATCGAGTAGGACTACTGAAACGCATGACCATGCTCAAATGGGTCAATATGAGATATTGAGCTCATTTGTTTGAGTGAGTCTACTCGGGGATCAAGAAACACAAGATTGATTGAGGATGACACGGTCTATGCCTCATTGGTCAATCTAGATATCAAGGATAGAAGGACAAGGTCATACACTATCATAGTCACGGAGGTTTAGTCGGATCTCGACTTTTCTTGTTACTTGGGTAGCAGTGATGCATTGCTAGATGCCGCTCATTGCTTATGTGTCTAAGGTGTTAGGCGCATTGCCAACGTCACGAGAACCTATTGGGTCACACACAAAGGACACAATACTTCGGGAATTCTGTTCAGCTGTAAGGAGCCCGAGTTGGAGAACTCGGGAGTCCGAGCCCGAGTTGGAGAACTCGGGAGTCCGAGCCCGAGTTGGAGAACTCGGGAGTCCGAGCCCGAGTTGGAGAACTCGGGTGTCCGAGCCCGAGTTGGGGAACTGATGGACCCAAAATGACTGTCACGAATGTGGGTCTCAAATTTAGATATTTATAAAGTGCTGGAAACCCTTTTACAATCAAAAGTATGAAAATGTAATATAGGGGCCACAGGTCGTATTTTTCTTGGGGACTAATTCAAATTGTGTGATTCGTGCTAGCATTTATGTGTCGTTAATGTTTTTGGGTTTTCAAATAAGATTTGGGGTTTGTATTCGAATAGACGAGGAGAGGCACTAGAAAGACATGAAAACTTGATACATGATGTAAAACAACCTAGAAATGAACTAATCACATCACAATTGAGATAAAGGAAACTTGTCTAATGAACTAACAAGGTGATGACACTTAATTTCAGATTATGAACTGATGTGAAGCACTAATGTGAACAGCTGATAAATTCAACTAATAAGAGATTGAATCTGATATGAAAACTAATACATCTCAATTGATACTAATGCAAGAATTCCTTCAGAAATGGCAACTCTAAATACACCCAATGCAAGTCTGATCAGAACCAAAACTAATACAAAACTTAGTGCCAATGCTCCACTTGATACAAAGGGCTAGAATTTGATACCTTGAGACAAAAATGGGAGAAGCTAATGTGTTTAAAAAGTACTGAACTGTTGCAGAAATTTTTAACTGGTTAATTCAGCTTTGAAAACTAACCTATCACTGGATTTATTTGCAAGAATGAATGAGCAATTGAAAATCCGAAACTGATCAAAACTACAACAACCTTAATTCAGAAATGGAGTACTGATATGCAGAAACCATATGCAGAATTTCAGCAATGAATTGGATGAAAAACCAAACAAAACAAATGAAAACAAATGCTCTGATACGAAACTAGAGAAGTGATTACTGTAATTTTCAGAAACCTAGCTTACTTGCAGACAATGGAAACAGTTTGCAAACACTGAAGTGGAGACTCTACTAATGAAACTGAATGCAGCAATTGAATTTGATAACTAAGTAAATGAGGCAAACTTCTAATTGAATTCAGCAGATCAACTAAAACTAGCTTGGATCAAAATTCAGGAACTGCAGGAAACAAACTGAACGCAAGAGAAAAATTTAGCAAGCTGACACGTGAGAAAAGAAAACTGATATGCAAGATCTAGAGTATAAAGCAGCTTAAATTGAATCTGAAATTTCACTATCAAGCAACCTATCTCATTAACTTGCTTAACTGAAACTAATTACAGCAGGAAAATCTGAGACCCAGCTCAACCAAGTTGCAATTTGCAGAAACAGAGTGACAAATGATACACAGCTACCACATCTGATATGCAAAGACAAAACAAAAAAGAAACTAAAATTGAATATGAGAGTTCACTCAACAAGATTCTTAGCTATTTATCTTACAAAATGGAACCTAATTATGGCTGGAAAATTTCAGAAATTGAAACGGAACAGCTGATACAAAGACAGAACAGTAATGAATTTCTGAAACTGAAATTACAGCTAAGGAAAACAAAAGAAATGCGATTAAACTAAGCCTCGATCATTCCTTGATTAAAAACCACCTTGATCGTCACTCAAGGGCAAGCCAAGAACCCTTAAACTCGCAAATCGCTGGGATTTAGCTCCAATTTCAGATCTGATCACAGCTTTGCGCACAGCTGCAAATCAGTGATTAAATCTCCATAGAAACCTCCTCCGAGGATCCAGATCTTGCTCCAAGGTGCTGATCGAGTTGGTCACGCCTCTGATTGAAAGAAATCGCCAAGAAATTGAAGAAGAAACGAAGAAGAACGGAGCTGAGCTGAAGACGCGACGCCGAGATCTGCCGAGGGAATTCCCATTTAAACTTAAACCATTTAATTTGGACGGCTGAGATTAATCCCGCTTCATCCAACGGTGGATCTTTGTCCGATTTGATTCAAAATTTCCAGATCTCGATCAGAGGTCAAGATCAACCTCGTGGTAGCTCGGATCTGCCAGATCTCCAACGGATGGCTCAGATCAAACTGATATTTGAATGGGTGGTCTAGATCTCTCTGAATGTGATCCAACGGCTAGATGATCTCCGATTGAGTTGAGACTCTCAGATCTTGATCTGATCACTTGATTAGACTTAACCCCAGCTCGGATTGATCAAAAGTTCTCAGATGGTCTAGATCTAACCGTTCTTGCATCGGACGGTCCAAATGAATTGGAGCTTGATTACTTGATCTAGTCCACTTTTGACTCGACTTTGACCCAACATGACCTAGGTCCATAATCCTTCCAAGCCTACAAAAGTAGATCAAAAATTTAGTGACAAGACAACCCAAATATAGCAAGATTTACAATTAGGTCCAAAAAGGGTGTAAATCCTAAAGCCTAGGCCAAATCCACAATTACACAAGTAAAATATGGGTCAAACATAGATTTAAGCATATAATATGATCAACAAAATGACACTTATCAACTCCCCCACACTTAAGCTTGAGCGTCTCGCGAAAAATACTAAATATGTATCCCCTAGGTTATTCCCAAACATGAGTAGAAGCAATTGAAAAGAAATTACCTAGGGTTGTTAATTCTCAAAAATCTAAGCTCAATAGACTAGTATCTTGTCCTTAAATCAACAACTTAACAAATTCAACCTTCATGACTCATTGAGATGAATTTCACTCTCTAAGTCTCTCAAGGGAAACTCTTAGTGGCTCTCTTCCTAAGTGCTAAGTACATGATGAAAATGGAGCTCACTCATACACACATGCTTCTTGCACTTCCATAGGCTTGCTTATTATCTACTCTCTATCATTATCCAAGATTAGAATCAGCATCTATAAAAGTTTATTCAAAAGTGAAAGATATAGAAGATGGTAAAAATTGAAATAGAAGACATGAAAATAGCAAATTTGATGGAATGGAAGACTTGGATGTTCAAGGATATTCTTGATGCATTTTTGCCCTCCTTTCAGCACATATAATGAAATCCAAAGTGTGGTAGAAAGAGCTTTTGGTATTGCCCTTCAAAATTTTTATGGAAAAGCCTCATCAACTCCTTTGTGCCAACTTTCCATCTTATGTGCCAACTTGTTTCTTCTCTTTTCTTTTCTATTTTTTTTTTTCTATTTCTCCCTTTTCTCCACTGCGATCAGAATGATATGGAATAAAGCTCTGATTCGGTTGAGAATATCTTCACTACTTCATGGTGCCAAAACTCAATTGGATACCAACTTGCTTCTTTTTGTTTTTCTCAAACTGTTTTTTCATCCAACTGTTTTTCGGTTTTTTTTTTTCAGCTGCTAGCTCACTAATTTTTCTACAGCTTCTCCTTGTTTAATTCATAGTGTGATTAGCTTCCAAACTTCTCCCAAATTCAGAGCACTCAAGTGAAACCAAACTCAAAATTCTGTTTTTTTTTCAAACTGTTTTTCTGTTTTTTTTTTCAATCTTCTAATGGACTCATTCGGATCAGATTCATATCATAAAGCTTGAGACATCAAATAGCAATCAGAAACAAATTTTTGCTGCTCCCCATATAGCCTTTGCTAACTCTTACAATTCCCTTTTGATACACACCCTTCACTAGTTGGCACACTTCCATCAAACTTTCTTTTTTTTTCTCTTGTTTTTTTTTCTGTGTTTCAAACTCAGCTCTTCAAATACTTCAATTGCAGTTTCACACTTCCAAGGTTTCCAGTTAATTCAGATATTGAAACACACTCTTCCACTCAATGGCTTGATCAATTGCTTCTTTTGTGTTTTTTTTTTCATTTCTTTCCCACTTTGCTTGGTTTTTTTTTTCTTCCTTCTATAACTGTATTAAGCTTTGCATTGAATTTCTGCACTAGTTTTATGTTAACTCAGCTGCCATTCATCATCTAGCATAATAGCCGAAACATGCTTCAAGACAAAATGTTGATACATCTTCTTCCTTTGTGTGCCATTTCCTTCTCTTAATTGCAGATTTTTTCTCTTCTTCATTGTATGCCATTTGTTTTCCTTTGATTTTCAAAGAATGAGCAAGAATCTAGATGCCTCAACTATTGTATCCCTTAACTACTTCTTCTTGCTTGATCTTGATACCAAACTCCACTCCAATTGGCAATTTTTGGCTTCAACTCAAAAATGAAATGAACTTTTTTTTCAAATGTTTCCATCACACTATCTACTCCCCCACACTTAATCTTTTGTCCGTCTCGGGCAAAACCACATCAAAGAACATCTCCAAACAAACAAGTCCCTAGAAAGCATGGTTAGGAATAGGAAATAAGGAAAGAAGATAGAATGAACATGATTTTTGCCAAAAATGACATGGAAAGGTAAACAAATTTATTAGCCTCTATAGATGTGATCTAATCATTGAAATATGATTTTGAAAGAACCTAAGCAAGTTCGAGAGTACAATCACATGTATGTTTCACAAAAATAAGGCTAACCCTCACTAGGTAAAAATTATTCATCTCAAGTCCTCAATCAAGAATCCATGGCCAAGTAGTACTCAAGCATCCAAGATTTCATCCATGAGCTTAAATCCTAAGTTTTAACAACCAAATTTAATTTGTTTTCAAAAGACTCTAAAATGCTATGGAAATAACCTAAAGGGATACATTTATTCCTATTAATCAAGGAAAAGTGCCAAAAGACATAAAATGGCATTTATAATGCCTATTTATTAATTCTACTCTATTCAAGCATTTATTAGCAAGAATTCATTTCAAAAGAAAATTCTACTCCTAGCAAGCATAAAGATGAAAAAGGCAATGAAAGAAAATGCAAGAAAAAGTAAACTCCCTTTTATTTCAGGCGGTCGGAGTCTATCAAGGAATAATCTCCATCGTGGTAGGGAGGAGTAGGAGTAGCTAAAACAATTTCCTTCATTTGCTCAATTTTATTTTGCATCACTCCCCCACACTTATTCTTCACAATAAAATGTCCAGGTGGCCGAAGGTGATTTAAATACAATAGCCACTTCTGAGGTGGAGTGTTATAAGTTAAAGCAAGTTCATCTCCTCCCTCTTTATTCTTTCTGAAAAATCTTCCAGGTGGTTGTAGACTGTCTAGATGTAGTACCCACTCAAGAAATCTCTGGGACCCTGCAAAACCATGTAAAACCTTCCTCAAGCATGCAGGGTAAGATAAAAATGCAATATCATCAATCTCTACATAACATGTATCTAAAAATGAATCACATCCAATAAAGTCAATTCTGGGTACCTCAATGAATTTTTCACAAGCATATTCTACTTGAGGTATATCAAGAAAAGTTTCACAATCCATAAAATCAATCTCAGGTACCTCTAAAAGTTTTTCACATTCAATTTCAGCATAAGAGATAACAAGAGATTCTTCACTATAAACAACTTCAATTTCAGGCTCTAAAAATTTTTCAAAATCAATTTTAGCATAATCTGTCTCATGAATATCATAACAATGCATAAAATCAAGCCTGGGTACCTCTAAAGAATTTTCACAATTATTTTTCACAAATGATGTATCAAGACATTCGTCACATGCAAATCTAGATATCTCCCTAAAATTCTCTAAAGGAAAAGAAGAAATACTTACCTGATCTGGATGAGAAATGTCTATTGGATCTACAAGAAATACCTCCATCTCGGGCTCAAAATCTGGTGAAAAATCAACTGAAATAGGTGATCCTTGGGTACTTGCTCCAATCATGCAAGTCCCTACACTTTCTGAAAGTGGTGGTGGTCCCTGGGGCTCTGTGCAATCCCCTACACCTATAGAATAATCTCCTGTACATGCCTCCTGAGTAATCTCTGCAACAACCTCATTAAAAAGAATAGGGCTATCAAAAACAATATCATCACAAAATACAAAACAAGAAAAATCAGATGAATCCTCCTCTGAAACCAACTCTCCTCCCACTATGTCAGATATACCATCATCAGCAATGGTCTGTGCCTCAGCAGTCTCATCTACTGTGTCTATGCTCAGAATAGAACTATTTCCCTGAGGATCCTTCATGGCGTCGAAAATGCTAAACTGGACTACTGTGTCTCCCACCTCCATCGAAAGGGTGCCAGCATATACATCAATTTTAGTTCTTGCAGTCTTCAGAAAAGGCCTTCCAAGGATAAGTGGGGATCTACGTGCAAGGTACTCTCCCTCCATATCTAGGATGTAGAAGTCCGCTGGGAAAATCAATTTTTTCACTTTAACCAACACATCTTTAATCACTCCTGCCGGACGAGTCTGACTCTGGTCTGCTAACTGAATCACAACTCTAGTGCTCTGTAGAGGTCCAATGTCAAGTATCTGGAAGACTGTCCTGGGCATGACATTAATAGAAGCTCCTAAGTCAAGCATGGCATCATGTAGCGTGGTGCTTCCAATCTCACAGGATACAGTGAACATGCCAGGGTCTTCACACTTCTGAGGTATGGCATGGATGAGTGATGAAACATTCTTCCCCATACTGACCATTTCATTCTCCTTAAGCTTCCTCTTGTTAACACAAAGATCTTTCAAAAATTTTGCATATTTCGGAACCTGTTTAATCATTATTAGCAAGGGTACATTAATTTCATCTTTACTAAAAAGTTTTACCAATTCATTGTACTCTTTTGCTTTCTCCTCTTCCCCTTGTCTTCTGGTTGGAGTTCTCCCATTTGGAAAAGGCAAAGGTATAGAAACTTCCTCCTCATGAACCAAAATGGGTGGGGCTGATTTTTTTGTTGCTGCCCTGTTTTCCGTAGCTGCTGTAGGAACTGTCTCGCCACTGTTTTGTGTTCCGTTTTCCACCAAAATTGGAGGATTGCTAGATGAAGTAGTTAGGCACGAGCTAGGGGTAGTATCCACTGAAATTGGAGTGGTTTCGGTACTGATTTGGGCTGGAAACGAAGATGCTGCCCTGTTTTCTGAAAATTCAGCTCTTGGGTCATTTGGAGTTGATGCAACCTTCCCACTTCTCAAATAAATTGCGCTAACATTCCCCTTAGGGTTAGGAACAGCTTGGGAAGGTAGTAGACTTGATCCTTGAGCTTTGCTTTGATTTAAGTCTTTAGCTATTTGCCCAATTTGCCTTTCAAGATTTTGTATAGCGGCAAAAAGATTTCCTTGTTGTGTTTGTTGGTTTTGGGACTGTTGGGGCTAAAATGATGGCTGATATTGCTGTTGGAAAGGCTGATAAGAATGCTGAAATGTTGAGGAATTTTGTTGAGAATTATACCCTTGAAAATTTTGATTTTGAAGAGGAACTTGTGGTGGTGAGGGCTGAAATTGGTTGAGCTGATATGCTTGGTTTTGGGGCTGAAAATTTGAGTTCCAAGGCTGGATATTTTGCTGTGGATGTTGAACTTGTTGCTGTGGAGGTTGGTATGGCTGTTGATAACTCAGATTCCCTTGAAAGCCTTGTTGAAACCCTTGAAATGGCTGCTGAAATTGTTGATTTGGAAGCTGATTAAAGGGCTGAATTTGCTGATTTTGTGGCTGCGATTGTTGGGGCTGCTGCTGAACTTGCTGGAAAATTAATTGGGGTTGCTGGATTTGCTGATTTGGTGAGCCCTGTTGGCAAAAAGAATTTCCATACCTTAAATTTGGATGATCCCTCCACCCAGGGATGTAAGTAGGAGAGTATGGATTGTTCCTAGCTTGAAATTGTCCCCTAACCAAAGCTGCTACTAACTCATCTTGTTGTAGGTTGGGGCATAAATCTGAAGTATGTTCCTTGCTAGAACAAATACCACATACACTCATCACCATTTGATTTGATTGTGGAGGTGCTGAAGGAATTGAATTTTTACTTGAAATCTGAAGACCCATTTGCTTAACAGCTGATGTGAGTTCTAACAATGCACTACTAATATCCTTTTGATCATTAGGAACCCCTTGAACTTCATTAACCCCTCTAGTAGATAATGCTCTGCTTCCAAATTGCTGAGAATTTTCTGCCATGCTTGAAATTAGCTCCCTGGCCTGATATGGTGTTTTGTTAACTAAAGCCCCTCCAGCTGCTGCATCAATCAAAATCCTATCCATCTGTAATAATCCCTCATAAAAGTATTGGATGAGGAGCTGCTCACTAATCTGATGCTGGGGGCAACTGGAGCAAAGCTTGTTGAATCTCTCCCAGTAGTCATAGAGTGTCTCTCCCACTATCTGCTGAATGCCACAGATACTTTTTCTGATAATTGCTGTTCTGGAGGCTGGAAAATATTTCTCTAAGAAAGCCTTCTTCATGGAAATCCAACTAGACACATGCCCCGTAGGTAAGTAATAAAACCAGTCCTTAGCTGCTCCAGTCAAAGAAAATGGAAAAGCCCTCAGTTTAATGTCTTCCTCTGAAATGCCCTGAGGCTTCATAGTAGAGCAAACAACATGAAACTCATGCAAGTGTCTGTTTGGATCTTCCCCAGATAAACCTTGAAACTTTGGCAAAAGATGTATAAGTCCAGATCTGAGCTCAAAATCTCCACCCAGCTCTGGGTAGGCAATACTGGAGTACTGAAAAGAAGCATCTAGCGCTGCTAGTTCTTTCATGGTCTTCTGGTGGTCTGCCATCTGATCAACTGAATAAGTGGAAATAGACTGAGTAGGAATAATGCCAAAAGCCTCTGAAACACTGAGCTGGCTCCTCCTAGCTCTGAAAGTCCTCTCAATCTCAGGGTCAAAATCCTCTAAATCTCCACCTGTAGACCTGGTCATAAAAATAAAAACCAATCCCAGTACAAGTATATAGAAAGATGAAACAAATAGAATCAAATCAGATGATATAGTAGTAAGTGCAAGAAAAATAGATCTAGAAAAATATGAAATGAATACACAAGCAAAAATCAAACAACTCAACTAGTGTATTCCCCGGCAATGGCGCCAAAAATTTGATGGACCCAAAATGACTGTCACGAATGTGGGTCTCAAATTTAGATATTTATAAAGTGCTGGAAACCCTTTTACAATCAAAAGTATGAAAATGTAATATAGGGGCCACAGGTCGTATTTTTCTCGGGGACTAATTCAAATTGTGTGATTCGTGCTAGCATTTATGTGTCGTTAATGTTTTTGGGTTTTCAAATAAGATTTGGGGTTTGTATTCGAATAGACGAGGAGAGGCACTAGAAAGACATGAAAACTTGATACATGATGTAAAACAACCTAGAAATGAACTAATCACATCACAATTGAGATAAAGGAAACTTGTCTAATGAACTAACAAGGTGATGACACTTAATTTAAGATTATGAACTGATGTGAAGCACTAATGTGAACAGCTAATAAATTCAACTAATAAGAGATTGAATCTGATATGAAAACTAATACATCTCAATTGATACTAATGCAAGAATTCCTTCAGAAATGGCAACTCTAAATACACCCAATGCAAGTCTGATCAGAACCAAAACTAATACAAAACTTAGTGCCAATGCTCCACTTGATACAAAGGGCTAGAATTTGATACCTTGAGACAAAAATGGGAGAAGCTAATGGGTTTAAAAAGTACTGAACTGTTGCAGAAATTTTTAACTGGTTAATTCAGCTTTGAAAACTAACCTATCACTGGATTTATTTGCAAGAATGAATGAGCAATTGAAAATCCGAAATTGATCAAAACTACAACAACCTTAATTCAGAAATGGAGTACTGATATGCAGAAACCATATGCAGAATTTCAGCAATGAATTGGATGAAAAACCAAACAAAACAAATGAAAACAAATGCTCTGATACGAAACTAGAGAAGTGATTACTGTAATTTTCAGAAACCTAGCTTACTTGCAGACAATGGAAACAGTTTGCAAACACTGAAGTGGAGACTCTACTAATGAAACTGAATGCAGCAATTGAATTTGATAACTAAGTAAATGAGGCAAACTTCCAATTGAATTCAGCAGATCAACTAAAACTAGCTTGGATCAAAATTCAGGAACTGCAGGAAACAAACTGAACGCAAGAGAAAAATTTAGCAAGCTGACACGTGAGAAAAGAAAACTGATATGCAAGATCTAGAGTATAAAGCAGCTTAAATTGAATCTGAAATTTCACTATCAAGCAACCTATCTCATTAACTTGCTTAACTGAAACTAATTACAGCAGGAAAATCTGAGACCCAGCTCAACCAAGTTGCAATTTGCAGAAACAGAGTGACAAATGATACACAGCTACCACATCTGATACGCAAAGACAAAACAGAAAAGAAACTAAAATTGAATACGAGAGTTCACTCAACAAGATTCTTAGCTATTTATCTTACAAAATGGAACCTAATTACGGCTGGAAAATTTCAGAAATTGAAACGGAATAGCTGATACAAAGACAGAACAGTAATGAATTTCTGAAACTGAAATTATAGCTAAGGAAAACAAAAGAAATGCGATTAAACTAAGCCTCGATCATTCCTTGATTCAAAACCACCTTGATCGTCACTCAAGGGCAAGCCAAGAACCCTTAAACTCGCAAATCGCTGGGATTTAGCTCCAATTTCAGATCTGATCACAGCTTTGCGCACAGCTGCAAATCAGTGATTAAATCTCCATAGAAACCTCCTCCGAGGATCCAGATCTTGCTCCAAGGTGCTGATCGAGTTGGTCACGCCTCTGATTGAAAGAAATCGCCAAGAAATTGAAGAAGAAACGAAGAAGAACGGAGCTGAGCTGAAGACGCGACGCCGAGATCTGCCGAGGGAATTCCCTTTTAAACTTAAACCATTTAATTTGGACGGCTGAGATTAATCCCGCTTCATCCAACGGTGGATCTTTGTCCGATTTGATTCAAAATTTCCAGATCTCGATCAGAGGTCAAGATCAACCTCGTGGTAGCTCGGATCTGCCAGATCTCCAACGGATGGCTTAGATCAAACTGATATTTGAATGGGTGGTCTAGATCTCTCTGAATGTGATCCAACGGCTAGATGATCTCCGATTGAGTTGAGACTCTCAGATCTTGATCTGATCACTTGATTAGACTTAACCCCAGCTCGGATTGATCAAAAGTTCTCAGATGGTCTAGATCTAACCGTTCTTGCATCGGACGGTCCAAATGAATTGGAGCTTGATTACTTGATCTAGTCCACTTTTGACTCGACTTTGACCCAACATGACCTAGGTCCATAATCCTTCCAAGCCTACAAAAGTAGATCAAAAATTTAGTGACAAAACAACCCAAATATAGCAAGATTTACAATTAGGTCCAAAAAGGGTGTAAATCCTAAAACCTAGGCCAAATCCACAATTACACAAGTAAAATATGGGTCAAACATAGATTTAAGCATATAATATGATCAACAAAATGACACTTATCAACTGGAACTCGGGAAGTCCGAGCCTGAGTTGGGAACTCGGGAGATCTGAGCTCGAGTTGGGAACTCGGGGGCACAGGTCGGGAGCTCGACGCTCGACAGACTGAGTCGGAGCTCGGCAGACTGAGTCGGAGCTTGGCAGACTGAGTCGGAACTCGGCAGACTGAGTCGGCACTCAGTAGACTGGATTGGCACTCGGCAGACTAGGTCGGCACTCGGTAGTCGGGGCTCGGCACTCGGCAGTCGGAGCTCGCCACTCGGGAGACTTGGTCGGAAGACCGAGTCGGAAGCCCGAGTGATCCGGTCATATTTGCATGCAAGAAAGGGAAGGGTCTCTCTTCATTGGATGAAGGGAAGGTGAAGAGTCACATGGAAAGATGTGCTCTTTATTGGCTTTAATGAAGGGAAGGCAAAGAGACAAATGACTCTTGGTATTCATAGGATGAATATAAAAGGGGTCAAGTCATTTTCGAAATTAACTAAGTGTGTGCTTTCTTCTTCCCTTCCTCTCTTCTTCCTCTCTTCCACTCTTGGCCGAAACTCTACTGTAGAGTTCTTGGTGTTTTGAGCTACCTCAAGTTGCTAGCACAACTAAGGTAGTTCTCCCTAAGTTGTGAGATTGTGTCCGTGTGGATACGAATAGAGGCACGGACACTTGAACGTGCAAGAGATCCGGCGCACCTTGGATGAGCGGGATAAGCAAAGGGCACGCTCCGAAGGTATATCTTCTTTAGAAGTAGATGTAGTTCAACTTTGTATGAGTTTTTCTTTCGCATGGATTGCTCGTGGGTTCTTGTTTCCACTGCATTTTCATTGTTTTGTGCCGGGAGAGCCCAACAACTACTGTCCAGACCATTCCACTTACCATCACGTCTAATCTCTTCAATCGATTCCTTGGACAACGACCCTCTCAGTCCACATTTTGTTGCTATCCTCCTACGGACCTTCCCTTCGCTCCTCCGTATTCACACATTACCCTTGATATTCTCTACTCTTACTTTTTTGGAGATGCGAGGGATCCGACGATATAGAGATTTCGGACCGTCGACCTGCGCATTCAGGACTACGCTCTTTATCGAGTCCTAATCCGCTGTATTCTCCCTCTGATCTCTCGAGTGTAGCAGTGATGTGACCCTTTCACACATTCCTACTCTATGCAATGATCCACCACCTGGATATAGACATTGGTCTACACATGTTCTAGACGATCATCTACGCATCCAGTATCTCCATCCAATGCTAGAGAACGGACACCCTACTGTCATATCCTCACGACACTCCTTCATCATCACGGTCGTGATATCTCTGCCGGAGAGACCATCACGATGACTGAGTTTGATGAAATAGGGTCTAGGAACTTCTCATTAGCAGCCGTAGACATCTCGGCCACCGGGGTCATTTCTCAGAGACGACGAGGTGTTCCGCCCCAGATCAACTCAGACGACGAGGTAGACATCGAGGTAGCCAATCTCGCCACCGAGATAGAGGAGCAGCTGCGACAGTCTCCACCACCACTGAAGGATCGTCTCAGGCGTGCAGAGGGAGGGTGCATGCACTTTTTCGAATCTTGGATCTCTACAGAATTGTTAGCGCAGCGGAAATAATATGCAAAGGAATTGAAAATAATGCTAACACTTATCGTTTACTTGGTATCCACCCAGATGGGTGACTAGTCCAAGGATCCACACGCGAGCACCACTTTTCACTATCGAAAAGTCTCCTTGAGGTGGAGAAACCTTTACAACAAGATCTTCCTCTTTACAAATGCAGAAATACGCGAGAGGAAGCAAGAATCACTCTACAGACGAGCATCACTTCGACTCTGTATGGAACCGTACTGTGCACGTGCAAAAAGAGCTCCTTTTATAGGTAAACAGGACAGATTCGCAATCTGTCCAGCCCGCACCAGTCGACTGCCCCTGGGGCAGTCGACTGGCCTAGCATTAATTACTAGTAACGGCAAGCCAACGACTAGTTTCGGGGTATACCAGTCGACTGCCCAAATACCAGTCGACTGGTCCGAGGCCGCAAACATTCTGTGGATTTGGCAGTCGACTGCCTTTGGCAGTCGACTGCCTCTGGGCCAGTCGACTGCCCTGCCTCCCAGCTTAGCTCCAGCCACTCCGGACCTTCTCTTCACATGTGCCTTCAGGTCTGCTCCCTTGGCTCGCCCCTTAATGTCCTCTTCCTCTAGCTATCGTCCCTCGGATGCGCACGCAAGCCTTCCCTTGCCTTGCCTCCATGCCACCCTTCACGTGTGCCCTTGAAGTCCACTTCCCGGCTTGCCCTTGGAGCTCTCCTCACTCGGCTCTCGTCCCTCGGATAAGTCCACCATGTGTGTTTCTCCAAGTCCTACAAACTCAATCACACACATCAAATATAACATAACACTCTAACCTTAAACATATTCAACCACACACATCAAAACCATGATCTTCCAATCATTTAAGGGCCGATTGCCTCAACAATCTCCCCTTTTTGATGTGTGGCAATATGTTTAAGTTAGAGATAAATAACAATGATAATAGCAAAAACAATTGAAAATTAAAGCATAATACACAAGAGGTAACATCCCCCTTAACCTATGCTTTCTCCCCATTTTCAATTCTAATCTAAATCCAAGTTAAGTTTCCACTTAACAACAATATGTATAAGACATATCAGAACCTAAGACGTACCTCCCCCTTAATCCATGTCTTCTCCATTTTTAAACATTCAATTTCTAAGTTAGAAAGAACACCTTAAACCATCCATTCCAAGTTGAAATTCTCACTTAAACCACCCATTCTCCCCCTTTGACACCATCAAAATGATTGCCTCAAGCAACCAAAACCTATGGTATCAAATGAGAGAATTTTCAATTTCTGTAATTTCTCACAGTGGCTGAAAACTTGCGTGCCAGTCAACTACCCATGGGGTAGTTGATTGATACGCTATCAGTCTGATTTTTCAGGTTTTTTGTCGAATTTCAGAAACTTCCATAAAATTCCAGAAAATTCCAAAAATTGTAAAATTGTGCATACATGTTTAAAATGTTATACTCTATCAGGGAAAAATATTAGTCCATATAAAATTTCAAACATGCATTACTTTTGATAAAAATCCAAAAGTTTTGAAAACCACTACATAATGTATCAAACTTTGAATCCAATTTTGCAAACATATGACTTTCCAAAACATGGCAAAGTATGTAAAGCATAAAATGATTTTCCAATGTTTAAAATGTCCAACTATGATCTTTGGGCAAAGTGTCCATTGATTAAACACTTGTCTTCCCCATAGTTGGTCTAGTTTTCGTATTTTGATACTCTCAATGGTTCAACAATGTGCCACAAGCACAAGTGATCCAAATGTATCACCCTAATGGATCAAGCACCCTTTTTCAAAGCTAATATCTCCAAGTTCATCCTACACTTCCACAAAACACATTCCATGGCCTCTTCTTAAGGATGTAAACTCCGATTCGGGAAGAGGCTTGGTAAAGATGTCGGCTAGGTTCGACTTTGATTCAACATAGTGTAGTTCTATGTCTCCCCTTGCCACATGGTCTCTAATGAGTAATGTTTCACTTCAATATGTTTTGTCCTAGAATGGTGAACCGGATTTTTAGTTAAGTTGATTGTGCTTACATTATCACATAAGACTTTGACCTTGGTGTAATGCAACTCATAATCCTCTAAGGTGTGCATGATCCAAAGGAGTTGGGAAACACACCCACCCATTGCCACATATTCCGCTTCCGTTGTTGATAGGGCAACGCATGGTTGTTTCCTACTACTCCAACTAACTAAGGAAGACCCAAGGAATTGACACCCTCCACTTGTACTCTTCCTATCTAACTTACAACCCGCATAGTCTGAGTCGATGTATCCAATTAGATCAACACTAGGGGTTCTAGGATACCAAAGTCCGACATTGAGGGTCCCTTTCACATACCTTAATATCCTCTTGGCTACAACCAAATGGGACTCTTTGGCACAAAATTGGTACCTTACACACATACCTACCGCAAAAAGTATGTCGGGTCTACTAGCGGTTAGGTATAGGAAGCTACCAATCATGCTCCTATATTGTTTAGAGTCAACCATTTTCCCTTCAATGTCACTATCCATTTTCACATTGGTTCCTATGGGTGTAGATGCTACCTTAGCATTTTCTAACCAAATTTCTTTAACATCTCCTTAGCATATTTTGTTTGAAAGACATGTGTACCTTCATTAGTTTGCTTAACTTGAAGGCCTAAGAAGAAGGTTAACTCTTCTACAAGACTCATCTCAAATTCATCTTCCATACACTTGATGAATTCTTGTAGGAAGTAATTATTTGTTGACCCAAAAATGATATCGTCTACATAGACTTGGGCAACAAATATGTCCTTATCCTTAGATTTTAGGAACAATGTAGGGTCAATTGTTCCTCTCCTAAACCCCTTAGACACTAGAAATGAAGAAAGTCTTTCATACCAAGCCCAAGGAGCTTGTTTCAATCCATATAAGGCTTTTCTTAGTTTGAACACGTGTCTTGGAAAGTTAGGGTCCTCAAACCCGGGGGGTTGTTCTACATAAACCTCTTCCTTAATGATCCTATTAAGGAATGTCGACTTCACATCCATTTGGTGGAGTGTGAAACCCATGTGAGCGGCATAGGCTAATAGAACTCTAATTGATTCTAACCTAGCTATGGGGGCATAAGTCTCATCATAATCTAGTCCCTCAACTTGGTTAAACCCCCTAGCTACCAATCTAACCTTGTTCCTAGTGATTTTAACTTGGTCATCTAGTTTGTTCCTAAAAACCCATCTTGTGGTTACAATGGTACAATCAGTGGGCCTAGGAACTAACTCCCAAACTTTACTCCTCTCAAATTGATTTAGCTCTTCTTGCATGGCTAAGACCCAATCAACATCTCCCAATGCTTCATCAATGGACTTAGGTTCTAATTGGGAGATAAGAGCTATTTGACTAGTTTGATCACTAAAGTAGGACCTAGTCCTTACTCCTTGAGTGACATCACCCACTATTTGGTCAATAAGGTGATCATGGTGATGTCTCAGGGGCCTAGAGGTTGTGGGTTCATTTACTCCTTCTTCCTCATCCTCTAGGGTACTTCTCACTCCCCCTTGATCATTGCCCTCCAAATGTAGGTCTTGGATTCTTTGGGCAAGGGGTTGGACCTCTTCTATATCCTTATCAATTGAAGCTTTTCTAGGGTTGGTACTAGTTGTTTCATCAAATTTGACATTTAAGGATTCCTCAATCATTTTTGTCCTCTTGTTGTAGACTCTATACCCTCTACTAGTCAAGGAGTACCCTACTAGAATTCCTTCATCGGCTTTTGACTCAAATTTCCTTAGGTCATCTTTGGTGTTTAAGATGTAGACTTTACATCCAAAGACCCTAAAATAGTGGACATGAGCTACCCTTCCATTCCACAATTCAAAGGGTGTTTTCCCTAGAAACCTATGTACCAACACCCGGTTTTGAATATAGCAAGCGGTGTTAACCGCTTCGGCCCAAAAATAACTAGGAAGAGAGTATGCATTATGCATAGTCCTAGCAGCTTCTTGTAGGGCTCGATTTTTCCTCTCAACTACCCCATTTTGTTGAGGAGTCCTCGGGCATGAAAACTCATGCTTGTACCCATTTTCAACACAAAATTGTGTGAAATTAGCGTTTTGGAACTCCCCACCATGGCCACTCCTAATTCGGTTTATTTTGATGTTCTTTTCATTTTCTACCCTTTTACTAAATCCTATAAAGATCTCTAGGGTATCATCCTTATGTTTCAAGAAATAAACCCATGTAAATCTAGAGAAATCATCTACTATGACTAGGCAATATTTACCCCACAAGTTAGGGAGTACTATGGCAATCAAATAAATCTATGTGCAAAAGTTCTAAAGGCAAAGAGGTAGTGGTTAGAGTTTTACCTTTGTGTGATGCTTTCGATTGCTTACCCTCTTGGCATGCATCACACAACTTGTTTTTCTCATACTTGATCATTGGTAGCCCCTTCACCAACTCTTCCTTGGCCACTCTTGCAATGCTCCTCATATTGACGTGTCCAAGTCTCTGGTGCCACAACCACCCTTCTTCTTCTTTAGACATGAGACACTTAACAACATTGTTAGTAGCATAGGTAAGATCAAGATAATATAGATTCGCTTCTCTAAACCCTTCTAATATGATAGCACTTGATTCATTATGTCTAATGATGCATTTTCTAGCATGAAATTCAACTTTAAACCCCGCATCACATAATTGACTTACACTTAATAAATTGAACTTCATTGTAACACCCCAAAATTTCACCATGAATAATGTTACGAATTCATGGAAAATTATTACAAAATATTATGTGAATAATATTGTGAATTCATGAAAAATTATTATGAAATATTATGTAAATAATGTTACGAATTCATGGAAAATTATTACGAAATATTATGTGAATAATATTGGGAATTCATGGAAAAATTATTATGAAATATTATGTGAATAATATTATTCATGGGAAAATTATTATGAAATATTATGTGAATAATATTGTGAATTCATGAAAAAATTATTATGAGATATCATGATGGATTTGGATTAATAGGCTTTGATGTGGATTAGTGCAAACGGTAATAAAAAGAAAGTGTAGAAAGGAGGAAGCAAGGATCAAACCTTGAACCTCCTAGTTGCACTCACCATGTCTTAGCCACTACACCAAGCATTGTTTCTTGTTGAGAGAATAAGAAACGTGCTTGTTAAGCGTGTAATAGTGAAGAGACATGTCTCTTCATGAGAATAGTATAAATAAGAGAGGGAAGGGGTAGGAGTAACTTCCTCTTCTTCCTCCTCACTTTCTCCCACCCGAAATTCCTTCTTCTTCCTCTTCTCTTTTCCATTTTCGAAAAGTGCTTCCTAGGGTTCTAACCCTAGGGGATTGGAAGGAAGAAGACCCTCTAAGGATCTTGCCCTCTATTAGGGCCAAGGAGTCTAGAGAAGAAATAGTAAGAGGAACCATCACCTCTCCTTCGACCAAGGGTACCCTAAGAATCTAGGGAAGGTGAAATTCAAGCGAAAGGATGTAAGTATTCCCTCGCCTGCAGTGTAATGGTTATTGTATGTATTCTTCATGTTTTGCTTTTGGAAAAAGGGAGTCTTCCCTTTAGGTAAGTTTCGGCCACCCCCTTAAGGGGAGGCCTTGGCTACTTTTTGATGCATGAGGAGACCTTTAGGACTTAGGGTACATATGTATGATGATTTCCCATCATGTTGTGATAAGGAAAAGTAGGGTTGTCCACCCTACAAGTTTCGGCCAAGAGGAGAAAGGTTAGGCTTTTTGGGTTGCTTACTATCCTATGATGTGTCCATGATTAGTAGTGTAGATAAAGTGTTTGTGTAAATGTTTGTGTGAAGATTGGATGTCAAAAACCTAGCCTACCCTACCCTACAAGTTTCGGCCAACCCTAGGTGGATGAGGGTTTAAGGTTGTATGATTTTTCTTATGATATATCCATGCTTAATAGTATAGGTAAGGTGTTTGTGTAAATGCTTGTGTGGATATTTGAAGTCAAAAACCTAGCCTAGCCATCCTACAAGTTTCGGCCACCCTAGGTTAGGGTTTAGGGTTGCTGGATTTTATTCCCATGATGCATGCTATATATGATATGTGATGATTATATGGGATGTACCCTATGAGATATGCTTAGGGTTGCTATGATGATATGTATGTGCAAGTAATGTTTAAATGGAATATTGATTTGGAAACTAAATGTCCCTAGCATATGATATTCGGCCAAGCATGAAATATTAGGTTTATAAAGGTTAAATTATCCTATGTGATATGATTATGTTAGGGAGATGATATGTGAATGCATGTGATGAACAAATGGAATGCTTGATTGGAAAAACTTGGACTTCCCTAGTGATGACTTTCGGCCAACCCTAGATTAGGGTTAGGGTTGCTTGATTTTCTCCCATGGTGCATTCTATAGTATGATATATGATATATATATATGTGATGCTTGTAGGGGATGTTTTGATGTCAAAAACCTAATCTACCAATACCCTAGGACATTCGGCCCAAACCTTAGTTTAGGGCTAAGAATCATTCGATTAAACCATGAAGCATGCTACCACTTCCTATTATATGAATATGATTTATGTGACCAATCTTGTCATATATAAAATATGTTAAGTGGTTGAGTTATGATCCATGTATGAGCATGCCTTATAGCCCATGGGGCACCCTTATGAAATGCATGCTTTATACTAGGCTAGTTATCATGATTATGGATGCATACATATGCATAAGAATGAGCCCTGTAGGGCATGAATGAAGAAGGCTTAGGGCCTAAAGAATGCTTCCCTAGAAGGTTGGGACTAAGAGCATACTTTATGAAAATGAAGAACATGATAATTATTTTATTTTGTAATGGCTTGTACTATAGACTCTTAAAGCGAATCAAATGATTATGATACTAGGCTGAAGGACTTTTGAGAAGGCCTAGTAAACCCTAGTGGTTCGGGATTAGCTACCTCGTTCCTATTCAGGGGCGCGCGCAAAACATGAAGTACAAGCCGGGCCCTAATGATTATGCTATGTTCAAGTATTATGTTTATATGTTTTCAAAGAAACTTTCCTATGAAGTTAATATGCTTAGATGTTTAACATGCTTAAACACTTACCATGCTTGAATGTGATTTATTCTCTTATCTTTCTATGATATCCGATTATGCGAGTAGGACAGGATCCTTACTAAGCATTTGTGCTTACTAGTTTATGTGTTGTCTTATGCTGCAGATCAGGGTAAGGGACACTTAAACTAAAGGAAGAGGTAGGAGGGCTGAAGATGTGTGGGGTGGTGGCTCAGGAAATAAAGATCTTCATATCTACAATATTATGATTATGTTAACATTTCTTTAGTAATGAATGTTACACTTGGATTACTCATATACGTGATTTTATTATGAGTTGAACCTATCATGTTATAGGTTAGTTTTGAACAAGCATGCTTAGTACTTTGTTATTAGTACTTTAAGAAAAAAAAACTTTATACGAATGATAGTACGTGACCCCGCCCCGAGAGTAGATATAAGGGCGGGCGTCACAAGTTGGTATCAGAGCAGTTTTCTCCTCCACTACACACACATCAAGCTCATCCTGCCGCTTCCAAGTATGATAGTATGTGTTACTTCTAGTTAATTATGCATGGAGGTAGGAATAACTATTACCTCATACTAGTCTCATTTCTTATGAAGATGGCTAGAAGACGTAGTAACCGTCTTAACGGGACTGCCCCTCTGCCACTTAACGAGACAACACCACCACTCAACGAGACAGTACCCCCTCAAGTTATGAACTGCAAGTTTCTTACAACCTTACCCTCGGGAGATATTATACCATCTACCCATATGATGCGTGCCACACCAATCAGGATCGCTGGGAGGGAACTCTATAGCGATTTGATAGTGCCGGGCATGCAAGACTATGACATTATATTGGGCATAGATTTTCTGAGTAAATACGGCGCTTCAATCGAGTGCCGTAAAAGAAAGATAGTCTTCCAACCAGAGGGAGACACTAAGTTTAAATTTATTGGAGAGCCAAGAAGAGAAGCCAGGAAACTCTTATTGGCTCTCAAAGCTCAGCAGATGTTAAGCAAGGGATGCACTGGGTTTCTAGCACATGTGGTCAATGCAAGCCAAGAAAAGGACCAGAGGCTAGAAGACGTCAGAGTGGTATGCAACTACCCAGAAGTCTTCCCCGATAAACTACCAGGGCTAGCCCCTGACAGGGAAATCGAATTTGAGATCGAATTGATACCGGGTTCAAATCCGATCTCCAAGGCGCCTTACCGAATGGCGCCAGCTGAGTTAAAGAACTCCAGGAATAGTTACGGGAGTTGCTTGACAAGGGACTCATCCGCCCTAGTCACTCTCCATGGGGGAACTCCCGTGCTGTTCGTGAAAAAGAAGGATGGGTCGATGTGAATGTGTATCGACTATCGGGCGCTGAACAACGTAACTATCAAGAATAGGTACCCCCTTCCAAGGATCGATGACCTATTCGATCAATTGAAAGGAGCTACCGTCTTCTCCAAGATAGACCTTAGATCCGGTTATCATCAAGTCAAAGTAAAACCAAATGATATTCTGAAGACGGCATTCCGAACAAGATACGGACATTATGAGTTCGTAGTTATACCATTCGGAGTAACCAATGTCCCAGCTGTGTTTTTGGACTTAATGAATCGGGTATTCTCGGCATTCCTCGACCTATTTGTGATCGTCTTTATCGACGATATCCTAATATATTCGAGAACTCCCGAAGAACATGCTGAACACCTGAGTATAGCACTACAGATTTTTCAGAAGGAACAACTGTATGCTAAATTTCCCAAATGCGAGTTCTGGCTCGATCAAGTATCATACTTGGGACATGTTATCTCCAAGGAAGGAGTAAAAGTGACCCCTATGAAAGGGGTGATGAGATTCGGGAAGAGAGGGAAGCTGAGTCCGAGATATGTGGGACCGTACCAAATCCTGAAACGGGTAGGCAAAGTGGCCTACGAACTGGAGCTACCGCCAGAAATGTCGGCGATCCACAATGTCTTCCACGTATCAATGCTCAGGAAATGTATCTATGATGTGAATCAAATGATAGAGCTCCAACCAATACAAGACCAAGAGAACCTAAGTTCCGAACGCCGACCTATTCAGATCCTAGATCGGGAAGTTAAGAAACTAAGGAATAAGGAAGTGCCCTTAGTAAAGGTTCTGTGGCGGAACGAGCAATTCGAAGAAGCCACCTGGGAACGAGAGGAGGCAATGCGATTAAAGTATCCGCAACTGTTTTAAAGTTCGGGACGAACTTTTTATAAGATATAGAGGATTGTAACACCCCGAAGTTTTAAAGTTCGGGACAAACTTTTTATAAGATATAGAGGATTGTAACACCCCGAAGTTTTAATGTTCGGGACGAACTTTTTATAAGATATATAGGATTGTAACACCCCAAAATTTCACCATGAATAATGTTACGAATTCATGGAAAATTATTAGGAAATAAGGAAGTGCCCTTGGTAACATTTGGCTACCCTACCCTTACATCATTCGGCCAACCTAGGATGATTAGGGTTTAGGGATGCTTGATTTGCATATGATGAATCTATGCCTAGTAGTGTAGACAAGGTGTTTGAATAAATGCTTGTGTGAAGGTTTAATTTCAAAACCCTAGTTTCCCTACCCTACACCATTCGGCCAAGGCATGAAACCTTAGGGTTTGTGAAGGTTTAATTTCAAAACCCTAGTTTCCCTACCCTACACCATTCAACCAAGGGTACCCTAAAGATCTAGGGAAGGTGAAATTCAAGCGAAAGGATGTAAGTATCCCCTCGCCTGCAGTGTAATGGTTAATGTATGTTTTCTTTGTGTTTTGCTTTTGGAAAAAGGGAGTCTTCCCTTTAGGTGAGTTTCGGCCACCCCCTTAAGGGGAGGCCTTGGCTACTTTTTGATGCATGAGGAGACCCTTGGGACTTAGGGTACATATGTATGATGACTTCCCATCATGTTGTGATAACAAAAAGTAGGGTTAGCCACCCTACAACTTTCGGCCAAGAGGAGAAAGGTTAGGCTTTTTGGGTTGCTTGCTATCCTATGATGTGTCCATGATTAGTAGTGTAGATAAAGTGCTTGTGTAAATGTTTGTGTGAAGATTGGATGTCAAAAACCTAGCCTACCCTACCCTACAAGTTTCGGCCAACCCTAGGTGAATTAGGGTTTAAGGTGGTATGATTTTCCCTATGATATATCCATGCTTAATAGTATAGGCAAGGTGTTTGTGTAAATGCTTGTGTGGATGTTTGAAGTCAAAAACCTAGCCTACCCTACCCTACAAGTTTCGGCCAACCCTAGGTGAATTAGGGTATAAGGTGGTATGATTTTCCCTATGATATATTCATGCTTAATAGTATAGGCAAGGTGTTTGTGTAAATGCTTGTGTGGATGTTTGAAGTCAAAAACCTAGCCTAGCCATCCTACAAGTTTCGGCCAACCCTAGTTTAGGGTTAGGGTTGCTTGGCTTTATTCCCATGATGCATGCTATATACGATATGTGATGATTGTATGGGATGTACCCTATGAGATATACTTAGGATTTCTATGATGGTATGTATGTGCAAGTGATGTTTAAATGGAACAATGATTGGAAACTAAATGTCCCTAGCATGTGTGATATTCGGCCAAGCATGAAATATTAGGTTTATAAAGCTTAAATTATCTTATGTGATATGATTATGTTAGTGAGGTAATATGTGAATGCATGTGATGAACAAATGGAATGCTTGATTGGAAAACTTGGACTTCCCTAGTGATGACTTTCGGCCAACCCTAGATTAGGGTTAGGGTTGCTTGTTTTTCTCCCATGGTGCATGCTATAAGATGATACATGATATATATATATATGTGTGGGATATTGGTAGGGGATGTTTGATGTCAAAAACCTAATTTACCCCTACCCTTAACTTTCGGCCAAAACCCTAGTTTTAGGGTTAGGAACCATTTGATTTACCCATGAAGCATGCTACCACTTCCTATGATATGAATATGATTTATGTGACCAATCTTGTCATATATAAAATATGTTAAGTGGTTGAGTTATGATCCATGTATGAGCATGCCTTATAGCCCATGGGGCACCCTTATGAAATGCATGCTTTATACTAGGCTAGTTATCATGATTATGGATGCATACATATGCATAAGAATGAGCCCTGTAGGGCATGAACGAAGAAGGCTTAGGGCCTAAAGAATGCTTCCCTAGAAGGTTGGGACTAAGAGCATACTTTATGAAAATAAAGAATATAATATGAACATGATTTATGTGACCAATCTTGTCATATATAAAATATGTTAAGTGGTTGAGTTATGATCCATGTATGAGCATGCCTTATAGCCCATGGGGCACCCTTATGAAATGCATGCTTTATACTAGGCTAGTTATCATGATTATGAATGCATACATATGCATAAGAATGAGCCCTGTAGGGAATGAACGAAGAAGGCTTAGGGCCTAAAGAATGCTTCCCTAGAAGGTTGGGACTAAGAGCATACTTTATGAAAATAAAGAACATGATAATTATTTTATTTTGTAATGGCTTGTACTATAGACTCTTAAAGCGAGTCAAATGATTATGATACTAGGCTGAAGGACTTTTGAGAAGGCCTAGTAAACCCTAGTGGTTCGGGATTAGCTACCTCGTTCCTATTTAGGGGCGTGCGCAAAACATGAAGTACAAGTCGGGCCCTAATGATTATGCTATGTTCAAGTATTATGTTTATATATTTTCAAAGAAACCTTCCTATGAAGTTAATATGCTTAGATGTTTAACATGCTTAAACACTTACTATGCTTGAATGTGATTTATTCTCTTATCTTTCTATGATATCCGATTTTGCGAGTAGGACAGGATCCTTACTAAGCATTTGTGCTTACTAGTTTATGTGTTGTCTTATGCTGCAGATCAGGGTAAGGGACACTTAAACTAAAGGAAGAGGCAGGAGGGCTGAAGATGTGTGGGGTGGTGGGTCGGGAAAGAAAGATCTTTATATCTACAATATTATGCTTATGTTAACATTTCTTTAGTAATGAATGTTACACTTGGATTACTCATATACTTGATTTTATTATGAGTTGAACATATCATGTTATAGGTTAGTTTTGAACAAGCATGCTTAGTACTTTGTTATTAGTACAAAAAAAAAATTTATACGAATGATAGTACGTGACCCCGCCCCGAGTGTAGATATAAGGGCGGGCGTTACATGTTCCTTATTCCCTCTACAAGAAACATGGCTTGGTTCATTGGTTAAGACATTGCTAGTGCAACTAGGAGGTTCAAGGTTCAATTCCTGCTTCCTCCTTTCTACATCTTCTTTTTATTACATTTTGCACTAATCCACATCCAAGCCCATTAAGCCAAGCCCATCATGAAATTTCATAGTAACAATTATGTTTCATGAATTTCGTAATATTTTATATTATAATAATATTTCATGAATTCATAATATTTCATAATAATGATAATATTTCAATATTTCATGAATTCATAATATTTCATAATAATGATAATATTTCATGAATTCATAATATTTCATGATATTTCATATGGGAAAATTTTGGGGCGTTACAATATTGGGGATCTGGTATTCCTTAAAGTGGCTCCGATGAAAGGGATAACGAGATTCGGGAAGAAAGGGAATAATTTGAGTCTGCGATATGTGGGACCGTACCTGGTACTGAAAAGAGTTGGCAAAGTGGCGTATGAACTGGAGCTGCCTCAAGAAATGTCAGCTATTCATAATGTGTTCCATGTGTTAATGCTTAAGAAGTGTATTCCAAGCATGGACCAAGTGATTGAGCTACAGTCGGTACCAGTTCAGGAGGACCTAAGTTATGAAAGCCGACCTATCCAGATCTAGGATCGGGAGGTCAAGAAGCTAAGGAACAAGGAGGTGCCCTTAGTCAAGGTCCTATGGCAAAGTCAACAGTTCGAGGAAGCTACCTGGGAACGCGAGGACGAGATGAGACACAAGTACCCGGAGCTATTCTAAGTTCGAGGACGAACTTTCAAGAGGTATGGGGGATACGACCCGGAAAATTTTCTTAATATTTTCCTTAAAATATTAAGCATGTCTAGATAATTTTCTGAAGGACCTAGAAATATCATTATGAACCTTAGCCTAGGAACCCATGTTTTCTCATTTAGATTGAGAAACTAAGTATTAATGAGCTTTATATGGGCTTTCTAGTACCATGATTATTGGTGGATTTTAGGTAGAATTTAATATAAAAATAAATAGATTTTAATGAGAAATATTAACATAATTATGGGGGAATTTTTAAAGAAATTTCGAAATAATAGGGAATAAAATAAAAATAAAATAGGAAATTAGTGCATGCACCAAGGATTGAACCTTGGACCTCTTGTACAACCAAGCATGCACCAACCAATTCACCTAACAAGGGAGTGCTATGAGGGAATGAAGTGGATCTTAGTTAAGGCTTGGGAAAAATGAAGAATCATCAAGAGAAGAGACACCATGACTCTTCACTTACCCCTTTTAAAGTGGTATAAAGATGGCAAGGGAGTTACAACTTCCCTTCTCCTCTTCATTTCTTCTTCCTCCCCTTCTAGCCGAAAACCTCAAGCCCCCTTCTCCCTTGGGAAATGTTCACATAAGCCCCATCTTGAAGATCTAAGGCCCCCCTACAAGGATACAAGGACTAAGGGAAAGTTAGAGACAAGGAGGTTCTCTTGTTATCTTCTATTCAAAGCTTGTAAGCAAGATCAAGGAAGGTAAGACCCCCCTCACCTGTGGTTTGAAAGCTTTCAAGATACTTATCATGATCTAAGTTTTATTGGCATGATATGTTGGAAAAATCCATGGTTAGGGCTTATGGAAGTTTCGGCCAAGCCTTGTTTGGGGCTAGAAATCATGTTAAAGACTTTCTTTATATTTGCAAATGGTTACCCATGATAGGTGAAGTATAAAAGCATGATTTTTGAAGTTTTATGACACCCTAACAACCCTCTAGGGTTTCGGCCACATCAAGGTCAAGGGGCTAGGGGAAACTCCAACCTTTCCAAGCATGATTAATATGTTTCCTATGATACCTTATGGGTAAGAATGGTGTTAAATGAACTTTCCCATGGGCTTGTTACCCTTCTAGGGTTTTGGCCAACCCTTGTTTTAGGCCTAGGACTTGGGGTTAAGTCCCACCAAGGGTTCAAATGATTTTTCTATGGCATGACATGTAGGTAAGGGATGTTAATCATGATCTAGGCAAATTTTCCATGGACCCATGGTCTTTAGGGCTTTCGGCCAAGACCCAAACCCAGGGTTTGGTTTGGGTTAAGGTCTCAAGAATGCATGTTTATAAGTTACCATGATGCTAGTACATAGTTAAGCATGATGTAAGGATCTTCATGTGACTAAAATCTTAGTTATGTGTTATATAACGTGACCTTGTATGGTTGATTTTAGGTTATGTTTTAATCATGAATATTTAGATCATATACCATGAATATATGTAATTGATGTAGGAGTATGTTACGATAAATAGAATGATGCATGTATGTTGATAAATGCTTATAATGGATTTATGATTCATGAAGGTATATGCATGTTTTATGATGAATGCCATGAACCCTAGTAGTATGTGCTAGGTTTATATGTAGCTTACCATCCATGTTTTATGATGAATACTAGGATTATGTATGCTAGATGAAATGTATCATGTATGAAGGGTGTGGTTATTATGTATCATGGTCATGCAAGCTTTATGAACCAGGATAAGGTTATGACTAGAAACATGATTATGCATGTATGTCCTATTTTTATGAATAAAGAATGATAAGTATGAATGAAGATGATGGTTATGCCTTAAGTATGAATGATAAGTATGAATGATAAGTATGAATGATGAAGGCATAACGATAATATGAAATAAGTATGAATGATAAGATATGAATGATGAAGTATGAATGATGAAGCATGCATAGTTATTTTATTTTATGAATGGGGCTTATACCGGACCGAAGTAAGGGTCCAAGGGATGGGCACCTTAAGAATGCCCCGGTTCTGGACTACCGAAGCTGTCCACGGTTCTGGCACTACCGAAGCTGTGCAACAGGGATGGGCACCTTAAGAACGCCCCGGTTCTAGGACTACCGACTATGCTATCCTTACCCTAGTAGGTTGAGGCTAGCTACCTCATATTTACTTAGGGATGCGCGCTTATGATGTATGTATGTGGTACAAGCCGGGGACCCCAATGATGTTATGTTTATGCTAAGCACTTAAAAGTATGATTTCAAAACTAAGCATCCTTATGTATTAAATGCATTCGACTCATTCATACATCCATGTTATGCATCGCGCCAGGGTAAGTATATTTTATGTTTGTGTTTATGCTCATATCTTATGCCATGTGTAAGCATGTTTCATATTCACGTATGCTAAGAATTATGCCATGTATAAGCATGTCTCATGTTCATGTATGTTAAGAAATATGCCATGCTATGTTTCATATCCACGTATGCTAAGAATTATGCCATGTATAAGCATGTCTCATGTTCATGTATGTTAAGAAATATGCTATGCTATGTCTCATGTTCATGTATGCTAAGAATTATGCCATGTATAAGTATGTCCTATGTTCATGTATGATAAGATTTATGTCATGCTAAGTATGTTGTAGATCTACGGTTATGTTAGGAATCATGCTATGTAGTTGTTCTTATGCTTATGACTTATGTCATGACCATGTTTAAGTTTATGTTCAAAGTTATGTTATGTCAAGACACTTGATATGTTTATGTTTAAGTGACGTATGGTTTTAGTGAGTAGGAAAGGGTCTTACTAAGCCTGTGTGCTTATAGTTTATTTTCCTCGTACCGCAGATCAAACACGAGGTTACTAGGAGAAGCTGCAGGAGAGGCAAGAGCATGTGTGTGTGTGGCGGTGACTTGGCAAAGGATCTTTTTTGGTTACGCATATTGCATGTCTTGGGTCTTGGGAATGCCTCCTTAGATTCTATGCTATGGTTATAATGGTTACGCCTAATGAATAACTTAAGACTCACGATGCTATGTTTTCTAATAAGTTACTTGCTACTTATGATGATAATGAATAAGCTATGGAATGGTTAAGTTATGATATGATGCCATGCATGTTGTTAATATGCTAAGTCCAATGACACTAGGTTCATGAATGACAAGTTTAAGCATGTGTAGAAGAAAAAAAAAAGTATTCCGCTGCATTAAGATGTTTTATGCATATGTATGTTTAGCGTAACGACGCCTATCTCGCCACACCACAAGGTGTGGGAAAAAGGCGGGTGTTACAACTTCTTTGCCCAGCCCTTTGCCAGGACTTCTTGCCTAGTGCACCTAGGACTTCTTCCTGCACACTCAGTGAACATGTTAAACAACAATAGCATCTTAACTTCTGATCCCTTTGCCATTATCAAAACTCAGGTTTGACTTAGGTGCATCCTGCACCAACACTTTGAACTTATCAAAGCATTCAGACTTGCAGCACATCAGGTAAATGTATCCATACCTTGAATAATCGTCAATGAAGGTGACGAAGTATTCAAAGCCACCTCTAGCCTAGATTGATATAGGACCACGCAGATTAGAATAAATCAGCTCTAACACATCTTTGGCCCTATACCCCCTAGCCTTGAAAGACCTCTTAGTCATTTTACCTTCCAAGCATGACTCACTGGTCAAGAGTTCCTCCACCACCAATGAACCCAGGGGCCCATCGACTATCAACCTCTGAATCCGGCTAAGGTTAATATGACCAAGCCTAAGGTGCCAATGATACATCTGATTCATCTTAGAAGGCTCCTTTCTCTTATTTGAGTTAGATGATGAGCTATTTGCTTCAGTGTGCATCGTGAGAGTTATTGGTTCTAGAGTATAGAGATTGCCGACCATTGTACCCGAACAGATAGTCTCTCTATTTCTTTTAATAATAACCTTATTATCAAAAGTAATAGAATATCCATCCTTAAACAACATAGAAACTGAAATTAAATTCATTCTAAATGAGGGTACATAAAGGCAATCTCTCAGAACTAACACTTTATTTCTCTCAAAAGACAAATAAAAAACTCCCACTGCAACCGCTGCCACTCCTGTAGCATCACCCATGTAGACCACAATTTCTTCATTAGCTAGCCGTCGGGTTTCCTAGAACCCCTGCAGATTGCAGACATGGTCAGTGGCTCCTGTATCTACGCACCAGGTACTGGTAGATAGCACTGCTAAACATGTTTCAACGACTAAGGCTGAAGAAATACCTTTGTTTTGTCGACGAGGATAGTCCGCCTTCCAGTGCCCAGTTTGCTTGCACGTGAAGCACTTGCCTTTCGGCTTCTTCACGCCAGTCCGGGGTCCTTGCAATGTTGCTGCCTTCTTAAACCCGCCTTGTTTCTTCTTCTTCTGGCCTTTCGGCATAGAAGTAGAAACCTTTTGAGTAACTAAGGCCTGCGAGTTCTGACGAAAGAGGCCCTCTGCCGCCTGGAGTTCTCCCAGGAGTTCTCCCAACGTATACTCATGCTTATTCATGTTATAGTTGAGCCGGAACTGCTCAAAAATCCTAGGCAGAGATTAGAGTATTATATCTAAAGGATCGTCTAGGCGTGCTAGAGGGGGGTGAATAACACTTTTTCGGATTGGATCTCTACAAATTCGTTAGTGCAATGGAAATAATATGCAAATGAAAATAAATACAATGCTAACAACCTGATTTACTTGGTATCCACCCCGGTCGGGTGACTAATCCAAGAATCCTTCGGTGGATCAACCCCCGGATAACCTCCGGCTAGATCTGTCGCTCCTTGTGGGTGGACAAACCTCGCCACAACACTTTGGACGCTCTCTGATCACAATAGACTACTGACCCACTTTAGCCAAGCGAGTTTCGTCAAGAAAGATAGTAGGAAACGAGCCCCTTTAAATAGGGCTCGAATCTGAAACAGCCACTACCAGTCGACTGCCAAAATGGCAGTCACCTGGTCCCACTCAGATTCGACCGTTACAACACAACGTTCGAATCTGCCAGTCTATTCCAGCCTATACTAGTCGACTGCCAATAGGCCAGTCGACTAGGACACATCTAAGCCTAGGTTTTCACTCCCAAGTACAACTCTCTCCGCACTCAAACCCTCCCGGCTTAGCCCCTGAGTACAAGCACTCATACTCAGACCCTTACAACCCAGTTGACACTTCTCCAGCAGCCTTGATTGTCACCTTCACGCCCTCTTCATCTTCGGCCCTCGTCCTTCAGATGCCCACAAGCCTCCAGCTTGTCTTCATGTCATCCTTCACGTACGCCTCGAAGTTCACATCCCTTGGCTCATCATCCCTGCTGTCCAACGGTCCCTCGGATACGCACGCAAACCTCCAGTTTGCATCCATGCCACCCTTCACCTGAAGACATCAACCAAGTCCATGTGTACCTGTACACCTGCACACTCATGTACACATATGAGAACAACACAAATCCTAACTTAACCATATTGTCCACACATCAAAATATCATGATCCTCCAGATCATCTCAGGGCCGATTGCCCCGACAATATCGACCTGGGATTCCCCGTCGATAGCTCCTCCAAGTATCTCGATCTCATTGAGGTGGGCCATCATTTTCAGGACATGATCCCTAACAGGTGTCCCTTCAACCATAGTGGTCGTCATCAGATTTTTCATCGCCAGCGGCCTAGCTACACGATTCTGGTGTCCGAAGAGCTCCTTAAGGTTTAGCATTATGTCACCAGCAGTGGGCATGGCCTGATGCTGATGTTGCAGCACATTCGACATAGATGCTAGAATGTAGCACCGCGCCATCTCATCTGCCTTGACCCACTTCTCGTAACGTTCCTTATGCCCTTCACTAGAATCGTCTCTAGGCTTTTCCAGACATTCCTCGAAGAGTACAAATTTGTACTCTTCAGTAGTGAGGACAATGTCAAGGTTCCTCTTCCAGTCTATGCAGTTTGGACCAGTAAGTTTGTTGTCCTTAAGAATTGTTGCTAGTGGAGTAAAAGCCATTATGAAAATCCTGAGAATCACAACATACACTACATTAGAAATCGAAAATAAATTGATTCCTTAAAATAATTAATTTTCGAAATCAACCAACATCTCATACATCGAGAATTTACATGTCACGTTAGTGTGGACGTATACAAAACCTACATTCATTAGAGAAGGTTTTACCCATTAGTCTTACTATCTTGTCAACCTAACTTTTTGACAAGTAAGACTAATAGTTAGTCAACTTTGGCCCTATAAGTTATTAGCAGTGACTCCGTTGGGGAGGATACTGATAATTGTATCTAAGTGATTACCATTGCACGACACTAAGGGAACTATTTAGGATTATGTGCCTTCCATTGGGGAAGTGCACATGCTCTTTAATAAGCCCCTATAATCTTTTCTGACCTTGTGATCTGCAGAACAAGCCTATCCGTTATGGAGGAAGGCACTCAGAGCCAACGCGCGGGCTTGTTCGCATCACATATCAGATTGCAATGGAGGTCATGGGACCCTTAGGGTCCCCTCCTACTTAGTAATTTATCTCGAGGAATTTTACTAGCACAACCACACAACCAAGCACACAACCAATATCATGAAAAAAAAACAAAAGAAAATCATAGATTTTCCAACATTCATGGCCCTTAGTCTCTAATGCGTCTCTAATCGTGTCATCACTTCGTCCGTTCCTCCCTTCCTTCTGCGCAAGCTACCTCGAGGGATCTACGAGCCGAAATGAATAGCTAATTATTTATATCATCGATCCTATACTCCACGAAGGAGTGTACATGAAATCTAGATCAACTGTAAATAAATAACTCGGCTAAACATGTGTCATATTTAATTACAAAAATTAAATACATAGCCTCGTCAACCCCGAGGATTAATTAATTACAAAAATTTGCAAATCAATCACACAACACATATTTGGCCATGAAGTTGGAATCTCGTGCCTGCAACACAAAGTTAGCCTACGCACATCCACACATCATCCAGCAAAATAATATGTATGAAAAAGCAAAATGTAACCAATCCTAAACACACAAAGCCGGAAACCTCAGCTCTGATACCAATTGTTGGGTATGGCTTGGCAGGTTTCCTAAGTGTATAATCGGTCGATCCGAGAGACCTCTCCATGTCTATAGATTAAAAAATTAAACCAAATGGAGAACCGTCTCCCATCGACCGTCTCGTGCCGAATCGAACGATCCAAATTACAATTTAGCCAATTACCAAAATCGGCCTTGTAATTTGCTCGACTGTTCAACCGCGGAAAAGGCAACGAGTTAATCGCCGGCTTTTGTGTTTATGGTCAGGGTCCAATTAACAATTTATTCATCATGATATGGAATCAAAATAATAAATTATCAAACATAAAATGACGAGACATACGATCGTGGCACATAAATGACATCCGGTTAATCAAAGGAGCGTAGGAAAAGATATACCTTTCCGATCACCTCACGATCTTCTACCTTATGTCCCTCCCATCGTGGATGTCATGTGGGCGACGATCCACCGTGATCCGAGATCACCAAGAGCTCCAAAATCCTCTCTTCCTTACCCTAGCCGCAAATCTTAGCCTCTAGGGTTTGCGCCGCCGCCTCCTCCCTCTTCCACGCGTACGCCGCCGGCCAGCCAAGCCCACCGGCCGCATGCACTCCATCCAACAGAGACCGAGGAGTCTAAGGAAGACTGAGAGGAAGGAAGATGAAGTGTTTTTCTCCTCCCAAACCCGCTGCCAATGACTCTAGACCTCTCCCTCACCGCCGGCGACTTAGCGCCGCTTCTCCACGCCGCCGACCACTCTCCTCTCTCATTCTCGCATGCTCCGGCCACCAGCTGAAGAGGAGACCTTCCCCCCTTCCTTAGCAGCCCACGCAAAGAGAGAAGATGGAGAGAAGAAGAAGTGAAAGGGTTCTCTCTTCTTGGTGTGCGCCGACGCCCTAGGAGAGAGGATGAGAGGGAGAAAAGAGAGAGAGGCCAAGGATTTTCCAATTGGATTGATAAGGCCTTGCATTCTTAATCTCATGGGGTATTTATAGGGCTAAGGTAGGGACCAAGAGGAGGAGTTGGATCTTGGCCCACTATGTTAGTGATATGAGAGAAGTGTCCTAAGGCAATCGCCTTATGATTGTAAACATTTATTTTAATAAATGATAATTCACTATTTGAGTATACATGTTAGTGTATTTGATTGGGATCTTAAACTCATCTACTGAATGTCCGCAATACAATTCACAGCATAAGAGAATTTGTGATGGGATCACAACTAGTGATTATCTCTACATGTGCAATTGTGAAGTATTGCAAATATCCCTAGTCGATAAATTGATAAATACGGACACTATCAATTCTGTTGAGACTAGCATGGGTTATTCTCTAATCAGCTGATTCTCACTGGCTGGTGACATTGGGATGTCCGGAGATAAACATGGATGCTAGTTAAGGGAACTAGTTCACTGGAGTGACTAGCTGTAAAACTTCATATGGTAATCTATATAGATATGTCAGTGAAGTTCTTACTGCAGCTTAAGTGCAATGTTCCTTTGACTTGCGGTGTTCAAGTCATCTTGGTCATGGAGACTTATACTTTAACATCTTAAGCAAGCATCTCCAAGGAGGTGTGGACCCAGGATGATTGGGTATATGCCGAAGTGCCCGAAGATGTTTGAACAGCCTACAAAGGATTCACCACTCCTTGCGAGGAGATGTATACCCAGGCCTATCGTCGGATTGTTACTCAAAGCCTCTGGCCAGAGTATATCATGTTTAGAGTATGAGTCTCTTAAAAACATGAGAGTAATTAGAAATCCAAAGGACGAGAAAGACACTACTTGGGCTAGGTGTGACGTAGTCAGTCTAGTGGGGGCTGACACAAACAGACCATGTCCTGAACCAAGTGGGTATAAGATGGTGAAGGGAATGGGGCACGATTCATTAGAGCTGCTGAAGGGTTTCAGAATTACTTCTGAGGTCAAACCGTTAATCTTTCGATTAATTGGGGGTCATGATGTACTACTAGGTGCCACTCATGATCGTTCTATAATTAGTTGATTATAGACGGCCAACATAAATCGAAAGCCTATTTAGTCACACGCACTACGAGTAATCCGAGGGATTTAAAACGAGTTGAAAATTGGATTTTCCGATCAGGAGAAATAAGTCGAATCTGAATTTATCAGAGACGCAATGGAAGCTAAAAATGGCTAAGTCTTTTGAAAGCTTATTGGGCGAATTAAATAAATTGATATATAAAGAAATTTATATAAAGAGATTTATAATGAAATTTGTAGAAAATTATTCTTTTTATGGAAATTAAAATGAACCATGAATTGGTTTAATTTTAATTTATAAAATCAATTATGAATTGATTTATCCATGATAAGAAAATTTTATACAAATTTTATTCCATAATTAAAAGAGAGAAGTATTAGTTTTATTATAAAATTAGTTATAATAAAACTTGGTTTAAACGGAATAATTCATAAGAGAATTTATAGGATAAATTTGTTATGAAAATTCCGTTAAGAGGGAGACTTGGCAAGGGAGAGGTTACTATATAAAGGAACCAAAGGCAATCCTTGAATTCCAATCAATAGAGTAATCAAGAGATTAATTCTCTCCCTCTCTCTCTCTTATTCTCTTCCTCCCTTTCTCTTCCCCTTAGGGCCAGGGCCCCTTGTTCCTCTTAGGGCCGGCGCCCCAAGCTCCCATTAGGGCCGGCGCACCATCCACCCATCTAGGGTTGGCGTGAGCAACAACAACCAAGGAAGAGTCGAAGAAGAAGAAGAAGCGGATCGCGATTCCTTCCTTCTTTTCTCGGAATTTTGATTCCGTTACTTTGGTGGTTAGTTTCCTATCTTTTCTCTTATTCTTCTAGTTGTGCCTTTAGAGAATCTAGTAGTTCTCGTCGGCACAAAACTCGTGACTTTGCGAAGTCATCCCGAAGAGAACTCGGCGTGGACGCGAATAGAAGCGAAGCTTCCAAGGGACGCTACGGTTGGATCTCGTCCCTTACTTCGAGTTACGCGAGGTACTTAGTAAATTAGTTTACTTTTCCGCAATATTTTAATTTATGATTATGTCCACACATCATAAGGTTGCATGCTAGATACGTGGTTAAAATAATTTAGGAAATTATTTTATGCTAATTCTTCCGCTGCACTTAAAAATTTAAAATTTTACGAACCCGTATCCTTGTCAACATGCACCCGGTCCCAACACACTAATAGATCTAATCCCGATCCATTAATTAAGATTCATTCCACTAAAGGATCTTAATTGAACTTCCTCACCAACCCCCATATTTTCATATGGGCTCCACATATTACGAGTTGTCCATCCACCTATGTTTAAGATCTCGAATGCCCGTTAATTAATTAAATTACTGACAATTTAAATTAATTAACCTCTGGGTCCTTGACTAGTACCACTCAACCTTATCATCGTGCCGAATCAAATCCACCTGCAGGGTTTAGCACGATGAACCATTTGAGCTCATCAAGGGGGCATCATCATCCTGACTCATCGGACACGGATTCTGTCAATAATCATCAGCACATCATATTATTAATATTATCTCCCAACTTAACGGGCCTATCGATCTAACAGAATAGATCTCGCCCATTGGTAAATCAAAGAAATAATAATTAATAATATATGCCCGATATTATTTCGGGATTAAGGGATCGTACTCCATAATACAAACTGAGGTCCTATCCAATTATTGAGTCAGTACAAATTAGATAACCTTGGGTTTCGGTCCTGCTCAATGTACTCATAGCACACTAGTGTAATTCTATGGTCAAGACCAACCACACCTAATTACACTACAACCATCCCGATGAGTTGTCCAATTCCATCTCGGTTGTGAGCCTCTTATTTATACTAAACAAGGAATTGATAACACGATCTTCCGTGTGACACCACACACCATGTTATCTACAGTGCAAAGTAATTGGACTTCATGCGTGTACTAATGTAAACAAGCACCTAGTGTAGTTGTGATTCTCTTTTCATAATAAAAACGTTCATATAAAGAAACTCATGTCTTTCAGGATACACATCTTACACATTAATGGATTGGTTTTAGATCCATTAGCGGGCCAAGACCCAACTCCTCCACATGGTCCCTACCTTAGCCTTATATATACCCCATGGGATCAAGAAACCAAGGCTAATCAATCATTCATCCAACACAAGGCCTCTCCACACAACCTTTCTCTTTTCTCTCTCCTAGGGTGTCGGCGTGTGAAGGGAGAAGAAGCTCCTCTCCTTTTTCTTTCTTGCATCTACTCTTCTTCTTCTCACTTCCACTTGGTGGTCGACTACCACTAGGCAAAGGGAGGGGTGTCCTCTCCCTTTTGTGGTGCACGGTGAGGGAAGAAAAGGAGAGGGCAGCTGGCGCATGGAGGGGTGGCGGTGCAAGCTTGCGGCGTGACTTGGAAGTGGTGGTGGCCGGTTTGTGTTGGTGTAGGAGAGTCCTTCTCTCTACTATCTTCTTCCCTATCTTCTCCTCAGTAGCTGCCTTATGGACGGCAACCTTGGGGGACCTTGGAGGGCTGGCGGCACATGGGTAGGAGGTGAAGAATCCGACGGTAAAAACCCTAGGCTAGGGTTTTGCAAGGTGAGGGAAGAGGAGATTGTTTGATGCCCCTTGGTGATTTCGGTTCTCGGTAGCTTGTCGCCCACACGACATTCGAGAGGGAAGGGACATAAGGTAGAAGGCTATGAGGTAAAGGAAGGTATAAAATTCTTCCTTGGCTCCTTTGATTTAGTCTTATTATTTTATGTGTGTTAATTAATTATTATGGTTTTGATTATTTGATAATCATGGTTAATAATTAATTAATTGGACTCCGATAATAAACACAAAAATCGGTGATCCACTCATCATCATTTCCGCGGTCGATCGGTTAGGCGAATTACAAGGCTCGATCTTTAAGATTGGCCAAGTTGTAATTCGAATAGATCGATACGATGACGAGATGATCGTTTGGGAGACAGGTCTCCATTCGGATTAATTTTTAATCTGTAGACATGGAGAGGTCTCTCAAGGATGACCAAGTATTCGCTTAGGAAACCCACCAAGCCATATCCCATCAACTGGTATCAGAGCTGAGGTTTCCGGTTTTGTGTGTTTAGGATTCGGTTAATTACTTGTACATTATCATATATATTATTTTTGTTGGATGATATGTGGATGTGTGTAGGCTAACTCTTTGTTATAGGCACTAGATTCCAACTTATCATGGCTGAAATAATGGTCGTGTGATTGATTGTGTAATTTTTGTAATTAATTAAATCCTCGGGGTTGACGAGGCTAAATTAGGTATTTAATTTTTGTAATTAAATACAACATGTATTTAGCCGAGCTTTTTGTTTACTTTCCATCTGGATATTATGTACACTTCTTCGTGGAGTATAGAATCGATGGATATAAATAATTAGCTAGTCATCTCGTATCGAAGATCCCTTCAATGGTGGCTTGCGCATGGTGTAGGGAGGAGCAGATGAGGTGACAACACGACTGGAGGCGCATTGGAGACCAAGGCCATGATAGTTGGAAAATCTATGATTTTTCTATTTCATTATGTTGGTTTATGTGCTTGTCATGTTTGTGCATGTAAAATTCCTCAAATTAAATAACTAAGTGGGAGAGGGACCCTAAGGGTCCCGTGGCCTCCATTACAATATGACAAGTGATGCGAACAAGCTCGCGCGTCGGCTCTGAGTGCCTTCCTCCATAGCGGATAGGCTTGTTCTGCAGATCACTGGGTCAGAAAAGATTATAGAACATTATTAAAGATCGTGTGATTTTCCCTAACAGAAGACACATAATTGGAAATAATTTTCTTAGTGTCGTTTAATGGTGAACACTTATATGCAAATATTAGTATCCTCCCCAACGGAGTCACTGCTATTATTTGTAGGGTTGAAGTGAACCAACTAATAATCTTATTTGTCAAAAAATTAGGTTGACGAGATAATTAGATTAATGGATAAAACCTCCTTTAACGAATGTAGAATTCGTATACGTCCACACTAACGTGGCATGCGAATTCTCGATGTTTGAGGTGTTAGTTGATTTCAATAATTTATTGTTTGAGGAATCAATTTATTTTCGAAGTCTAAAGTTATGTTTGTCATGATTCTCAGGTAGTTTCAAAATGGCTTTAACCCACTAGTGACCATACTTAAGGAAAACAAACTTATTGGACCCAATTACATAGGCCGGAAAAGAAACCTAGACATTGTCCTTACTGCTGAAGAGTACAAATATGTGCTCTTCGAGTAATGTCCTGAAAAGCCTGGTGAGAAGTCTAGTGAAGAGCAGAGGGAGCGCTTTAAGAAGTGGGTCAAGGTAGATGAGATGGCGCAGTGCTACATTCTGGCATCTATGTCGAATGTATTACAACATCAACATCAGGCCATGCCCACTGCTTATGATATGATGTTGAACCTTAAGGAGCTCTTCGGGTACCAAGTGTTGGTGCAGAAAGCACCCAAGTCAAACCTGTATTTTGATAATGGCAACAAGGTTCAAAAGTTAAGTCTCACTTGTTATCTAACAATGTTACACTAGTGTGCAGGGTAAAAAGCCCTAGTGAAGGAATACTAGGCACTGGCGAAGGAATGTCAGGTTACAAAGCCCTAGCGAAGGACTGCTAGGCACTGGCGAAGGAATGCCAGGGTAAAAAGCCCTAGTGAAGGAATACTAGGCACTGGCGAAGGAATGCCAGGGTACAAAGCCCTAGCGAAGGACTGCTAGGCACCGGCGAAGGAATGCCAGGGTAAAAAGCCCTAGCGAAGGACTGCTAGGCGCCAGGCGAAGGACAGCTTGGGATTGAAGCCCTAGCGAAGGAATGCTAGGCACCGGGCGAAGGACAGCTCGGCATCCAAGACCTGGCGAAGGACCGCGAGGCAAAAGTCCAACCAGAGGAGGGTTGGCATCAGGTACATTCTCCCGAGAGGAGTAGGTGAGGACGCGTTCCCCGTCGAGGGAACAGTAGGTGTCGGTTCGACCTAGGGCTCCATTTTGGAGACCCAAAGTCAGAACCAAGACAGCTAAGCCTGTATAAAAATTAATATGTTACTGGTTTTTGGACTAACCCTGGATGCAGGACCGAAGGATTGAGTGTCTGCAGCTCAGAGAACCTCAAAGGAGTGAGGCAGAAGCTGAGCAGGGCACCCCGGATGTTCCGGGCACCCCCAAGGTGAAGACCAACCAGCAGGAGCAAACTCTGCTTCGACAACTGACTGTCGGGGCTCCCCGGATGCTCCGGGCACCCCCATTGCTCCGGGCGCCCTGCATGCTGTGGGCGCCCCCAGCGCCAACTACCGAAGCAGCTCCCCTCGAAGCCAACAGATGAAAGCTTGACCCGGTCAATACGGGCGCCCCGAGCGCTCCGGGCGCCCCGGTCAAAGCTGATCCCGAATTCAAAGGGATCAGAACCTGACCGAGAAATTACCAGATCGACTGACACATGGGGGTGGGGGTGGGGGGGCGCCCCCGACGATCCGGGCGCCCCCAGGGCTATATAAAGGGCCCTCGACCCCAAGGCTCAGAGCAACGATTTCCTCAACGCTTCTACGCTCTTTTGCTCCCGCGCACTGCTCCAGAATCCTCCCAACTCGAGCCGACGACGTCCCTCCGCTCCAAGATTCAATCTACATTAGACGTCGGTAACGAAGAGCAATTTTTCTTTAAGTTTACTATACTGCAATTGTAAAATTACTGTAAACTATTTTTCGCGCACTTATAGAATTGCCCGCAGAAAACGGTCAACGACCGTGGGCCTTGGAGTAGGAGTCAACCTAGGCTCTGAACCAAGTAAAAATAACTGTGTTTGCGTGTTTTGCTTTTAATCTTCCGCTGTGCAAACTCTCTATCTTAAATCCGAACGCTTTCCGATATTCACCCCCCCCTCTATCGATTCTCTCGATCGAACAAGTGGTATTAGAACGGGGAAGTTCAAATTTGGTGCAACCACTAGTTTGAAAATTTTTCAGATTTCTTTTATTTACTTTTTCTCGTTCGAATTTCTACTAAATTTTTCATTCGATTTTTTTTTCGTTAATCGAGGTTGGTGCAACACCCCTTGATATTTTATTTTCCTTATCCTGCACTACTAATCCAAGACCAAGTCTTGGAAATTTTTTTTTGTTAGTTTTTTTTTTCAGATTAAATGGCCATGCAAGAAGGATTCAGCACCGCCAGACCTCCACTTTTCAGTGGAGAAGACTTTTCCTACTGGAAAAGTCGAATGGAGGTCCACCTGAAAACTCAGGTGGAAATGTGGATAATCATCCAGTCCGGACTGGAGATACCCAAAAATGCTGAAGGAGTTCCTCAAAGCTACACAGAGTGGGACACCGCTCTGAAGCGCAAAATTGAAGCCGATGCAAAGGCGACTCAGACCCTCCAATGCGGCTTAACAAAAGAGGAGCTGAACCGGGTGGGCCCCTTCAACAGTGCCAAGGAGCTGTGGGTGAAACTGATCGAGCTGTACGAAGGAACATCAGACACTCGGATCAGCAAGAGAGATCTGCTCTTGAACAAATTGTATACCATCAAGATGGCCGACAACGAGATAGCAGCCCAGCTTCACGCACGAATCCAAGAATTAATGAACGGTCTTCACACTATAGGTCACAAGGTCGAAAACCGTGACCTAATAAGGTATGCTTTAAATGCTTTCCCTAGAAACACCTTATGGGCATCTATGGTAGATGCATACAAGGTCTCAAGGGATCTTTCAAAAATAAAATTAGATGAATTGTTTTCCGAATTAGAACTGCATGAACAAACTAACTGCAATTTGGCCGAGAAAGGTATTGCCTTTGTTGCAGGAAAAACTGGAAGGTCAACAAAGAAGAAGCCACAACCTGAACCCGAGTCTATCTCAGACTCAGACTCAGAAGACGAAGAAGGAGATCGACCTAAGCTGGTCCGACTGGCACGAAGCTACTATAAAGAATTGAAGAACCAAACCAACAGACGAAAAACAAGCCGAAGAAAGGACGAACAAGCTGAACCCACAAATGACAAAAACAAGCCCAACATGACCTGCTACGAGTGCAAGAAGAAGGGCCACTACAAGACGGAGTGTCCAAACCTGAAGGAGACCAAGAAGACAAGAAGAAAGAAAGCACTCCAAGCAACCTGGGATGAATCTTCCTCAGAAGAAGAAGAAGAAGCACCCCAGTCAAACCTACTAGCCCTGACCGCCTCAGAAGAAGTTGAGACCGAGTCAGAGTCTGAACAGGACGATGGTAGACTAACCTTTTCAGAAGACGGCGAAATCAAGGTAAGTGGTTTCAATAGAAGTCAGTTAAATGAACTTATTTTGTATCTTTCTCGAGATTTGGCGAAAGCCAAACTCCGAGTCAAATCCCTCCGACAAGAAGTAAAACTCCTGAAAGAGGGAGCTGACTCTAAATCATTAACCGAGAAAGTTCAAGAAGGAACTCCTACTCAAGTTGAAAAACTTGAGAAAGAGAACTCCTCCCTGAAAACTCAGGTTAAAGATCTTAGAGATGCCTTAGAATGATTCACTTCTGGTTCCAAGGGTCGTGACATGATTCTTGAAAAACAGAAGTCCGTTCTAAATCGATCCGGACTTGGCTATAGAACCAAATCCCGACAAAGATCTTACTTTGCTGTACTGAATCAGTCCAGAAGTAAAGTTCAGGCATGGGTACCTAAACTGTACCTGAACAAACCAACTGGATCAAATCAGTATTGGATCCCCAAGGACAAGATTCACATCTTGCCTAATCATTATCGTGGCTTTAGTCCAGGGGGAGCCAAATTAAAAACTATATTTATTGTTAAATAGAATTTAATTCTTGCAATTTGTTTGATTGATTGTTTATTTAAAATTCTGTAATTTACCATGCTTAGACTAAGGAATGATTAGTATAAGGACTAAACTAACTTAACTGAAACTTGACAACATAGTATTGGGAGGAGGTGAGATGATAGTACGTTAGGGAAACCAATTCTAATAAGATCAAGTACACTTGGTCTCTTTAGACTGGTGAAACTAGCCGAAGCTATCGATCCAAGACCCAAACTAGTTAGATCAGAATTTTTCAAAGATCAGTTTTTGAAAATGAAATTTCATTGAAAGGCTTTGTCAAGGAAAGGGTTAATGATCCAATAAGGCTACGGCCAAAGAAGGCCTAGTGCCTCGCCAAGACCTGGAAGCCAATCTCTGAAATTCAAATTCAAATTAGTCTTTGTAAAATTTAAATCTAACACAAATTTTCAGTTACTTGTAGACTTAAATATTTTTAAAAATAAAACTGTTTTCAAAATTATTTAAGACTTTCAAAATAAATTATGTTTTTCAAAAAGTCTTTTATCAAAACCTGTCTCACAAAACCTATAAGGCTAACGTGATTGAAAACCCTAGATTGGGTGAGACAGTAAGATTAAGACTCAATTGTAAATTCTTTAATGCCTAAATTATGAGTTAATCCTGTAGTTCAGATCATGATCAAACCAAGGTCAACATGGTCAAACCATAGTCAACATGGTCAAACCATGGTCAACACGGTCAAACCATGGTCAACACGATCAAACCATGGTCAACATTGTCAAACCACAGTCAAGGCAGTCAAATCAATTCAAACTATGGTCAAACCGATTAAACCTTGGTCAAACGATGACAAGACATAAAATTTGTCTTTTTCCTATACAGCCCTGGGCGCCCGTGACTCCCCGGGCGCCCCCCCCATGCCATTTTCTTCCCTTGTGGCATAAAGTTGCCTCTGACCTTTGACCAGGGCGCCCAGAACCAAGCGGGCGCCCACATCACATTCACTGCAGCAAAAGCTGCAAACACATCCTGACCCGGGTGCCCGGAGCACTCCGGGCGCCCCCATCCAGCTGCAGTCTCTGCCAAAGGCAGAAACTACTGACCCGGGCGCCCGGGAGCTCCCGGGCGCCCCCATTAAAATGCCTATATAAGGGCATCCGAACCTCCTCCTCTTCTCACACCAAAAACCAACTTTCTTCCTCACTTCCTTCCTTCCAAGAAGATCAAGTGACACTTGTGCTTCCCAAATCTCACCATGCCTCCCCGGTATGATTTATCTTATGCATTTAAAATTACTTTTAAATTCTTTAATGCATTTAGAATCATTCTTTTCTTATACCTCTTAACTTAGACGACGCCGAGCAAACCAAGCAAACCCCCGTGCCGAACCAAGTCCCGACCCTAGGTTCCCTACTCTAGAATTATGTAATAAGTTTGCTCAAACCATTTACAAGCCTATCAAGACAAGCTATCTTAATAGACATTTCTTTACCCAATCATGCCCCGTAGCCATGAATATTATAAACTTCTATCAATTAGATAATCTTGTCTTCTGTACTCATACCATTAATGAATCCTTATGTGCAGAATTGTACAATAACATAGTTCGACAAGATAATCTCATGTTTCACACTACTGTTCAAGGGATACCTCTGTCTATCACTCCTACTTTGTTGAACCAATTCCTTGGACTACGACCCTCCCAGTCCACATTTTGTTGTTATCCACCTAGGAATCCTCCATTTGATCCTCCCTATTCTCACATTACCTTAGACACTATCCACTCCTATTTCTATAGGGAAGCTAGACTCCCCGCAAATAGACGATTCCAAGCCGTTGACCTTCAGGCACAGGACTATGCCCTGTACAGAGTCCTGGTCCGCTGTATCTTACCACTCTCCACTAGAGATCTCGGGACCATGCAACCCTTTCATGCCTTTCTTCTGTATGCCCTAGTCCATCACCTTGACATTGACATTGGACTACACATGTTTCATACTATTCTGCATGCGTCCAGTGTTACGACCCAGGGACGAGTGCGCACTCCATTCTGCCACATCATCACTTCCCTCCTTCATCACCACGGTCGTGACATTACCGTGGGTGAAATAACCGCCATGACCGACTTTGATGAAATAGGATTTAGGAACTTCTCGTTAGCGGGTCTAGAGGTATCGGCCACCGGGGTTCTGAGTTGGAGACGACAGCAGGCCGGGGCTCCGATCGACTCAGACGAGGAGGTAGACGTTGACGTTGGAGATATAGCGGCAGCAGCCCGAGCACACATAGACGAGCCCGCTCCACCGACACTCTACGAGAGAGTGACACATTTGGAGACACAGGTCCAAAGTCTCCGAGAGGAAGTGGAGGCAAACCACGATGAAGGAATGGCAACAAATCTAGGATACTACACCGATTACATGAGTGCCCTTAGAGCTGAGAGGGAGGCCAGAGATGCACAGTATCACGAGATGATGACCCTATTTCGATCCTGGCAGCCGGGCTCCTCTGATCATCCCGGTCCCTCGTCCTAGATTTGCTTAGCATTGTACCAGTAACTATTGACTGCCCCTACTCAGTAGGGTTGACTTATGCCTGACTTGTATGACTGTGTTGAATTTTCAGTACTTGTTCTGTTCTATTTGACTAGCTGACTTATGAAAATGAATACTTGTTATGTCCTATTTGAAAGGCAGTTAGGATTATGCTCTATAGAATAGATTAACTCTATTTTTTTGCTTTACTTAATTTAAAAATCAGTTTCTAAAAGAATTTGAAAAACTGTTTTACTTAATTTCAAAATCAGTTTTTAAAATTTTTTTCTCGACTTAGTTTTATTTCAAAACTACCCCCCTTTCAAAACTAGGGCTTTTTTCGCAAATGGACTTAGCCTAGGCCCTAACCCTAGAATTGCATGCACCTATAGATTTAGAAGCCAGCATCTCACAAGCACCTTAGGGTACTCTTGAATGATAACTTAGAAAGGGTTGAGATGCTTAGGTCTTTGCCTTAATTCAAGATGCTTTAAGTCAGTGCATCTGCAGTAATTGGGGCACTAAATACAACTTATACAGCAATTAAGTTAAGTGTCAAGTTTAGAAAATCTAACTTGAACAGAAACACTTAACTTGACTAACCCTAGCAAAAACTACTGCTTATAACAGTTAGTAAGTAGCTAAATGGGTTAGACAGGTCCCAACAAGAGAAAATCAACTGATTTGGTTTAAGTCTTATCATGAATTGGTTCAGTACATCAAAATCATGCAAATATTTTCCTTTATGAAAGTTATTTCCTTTATGCAATTTAATTTCTGCTATATTTATCTGTTTTTGATATATGGCAAAGGGGGAGAGATAAGAAAGGATAGAATTTAAAATTTTTTATTTTTGTTTGTCTCTCAAAATTTCAAAATCTATCCCATATTCAAAAAGGTACTTAAGCTTTTCAAAATTTTCTAAGTACTTAAGCTTTTCAAAAATTTTCTAAGTACTTAAGCTTTTCAAAAATTTTCTAAGTACTTAAACTTTTAATTTTCTAAGTACTTAAGCCTTTCAAAATTTTCCAAGTACTTAAGCTTCTCAAAAACTTACTAAGTACTAGAGTTTGTCAAAAATTTACTAAGTACTTAAGTTTTTTTAATCTTACTAAGTACTTAAGTTAAAGCTTGAAAAAAAAACTTTTGAGTACTTAAGGCTTCAAAATATTTCTATGTACTCTAAACTCATGCTTCCAAAAAATCTTCTATGTACTTTAAAAAATTAAGTTGTCAAAAGATTTCCAAGTACCTAAACTTAAGTTTTCAAAAGTGCAAAAATCATTTTTGAAAATACAAAAGCCTTCTGTTGAAAAATTCTAAGTAAAAATTTTTTCCATTAAACTTAGAACCCCACGAATTTTTGAAAAATCTAGGGGGAGAGTCCTTCCAGGGGGAGGGAACAAAATTTAATGTTTTTACATGCATTGATTAAACTTAACTTTTTGAACTAGGGTTGCCATAAATCAAAAAGGGGGAGATTGTTGGTGCAGAAAGCACCCAAGTCAAACCTGTGTTTTGATAATGGCAACAGGGTTCAAAAGTTAAGTCTCACTTGTTATCTAACAATGTTACACTAGCGTGCAGGGTAAAAAGCCCTAGTGAAGGAATACTAGGCACTGGCGAAGGAATGCCAGGTTACAAAGCCCTAGCGAAGGACTGCTAGGCACTGGCGAAGGAATGCCAGGGTAAAAAGCCCTAGTGAAGGAATACTAGGCACTGGCGAAGGAATGCCAGGGTACAAAGTCCTAGCGAAGGACTGCTAGGCACTGGCGAAGGAATGCTAGGGTAAAAAGCCCTAGCGAAGGACTGCTAGGCGCCAGGCGAAGGACAGCTTGGGATTGAAGCCCTAGCGAAGGAATGCTAGGCACCGGGCGAAGGACAGCTCGGCATCCAAGACCTGGCGAAGGACCGCGAGGCAAAAGTCCAACCAGAGGAGGGTTGGCATCAGGTACATTCTCCCGAGAGGAGTAGGTGAGGACGCGTTCCCCGTCGAGGGAACAGTAGGCGTCGGTTCGACCTAGGGCTCCATTTTGGAGACCCAAAGTCAGAACCAAGACAGCTAAGGCTGTATAAAAATTAATATGTTACTGCTTTTTGGACTAACCCTGGTTGCAGGACCGAAGGACTGAGTGTCTGCAGCTCAGAGAGCCTCAGAGGAGTGAGGCAGAAGCTGAGCAGGGCGCCCCGGATGTTCCGGGCGCCCCCAAGGTGAAGACCAACTAGCAGGAGCAAACTCTGCTTCGACAACTGACTGTCGGGGCTCCTCGGATGCTCCGGGCGCCCCATCGCTCCAGGCGCCCCGCATGCTGCGGGCGCCCCCAGCGCCAACTACCGAAGCAGCTCCCCTCGAAGCCAACAGATGAAAGCTTGACCCGGTCAATACGGGCACCCCGGTCAAAGCTGATCCCGAATTCAAAGGGATCAGAAGCTGACCGAGCAATTACCGGATCGACTGACACGTGGGGGGCGCCCCCGACGATCCGGGCGCCCCCAGGGCTATATAAAGGGCCCTCGACCCCAAGGCTCAGAGCAACGATTTCCTCAACGCTTCTACGCTCTTCTGCTCTCGCGCACTGCTCCAGAATCCTCCCAACTCGAGCCGACGACGTCCCTCCGCTCCAAGATTCAATCTACATTGGACGTCGGTAACGAAGAGCAATTTTTCTTTAAGTTTACTATACTTCAATTGTAAAATTCCTGTAAACTGTTTTTCGCGCACTTATTGAATTGCCCGCAGAAAATGGTCAACGACCGTGGGCCTTGGAGTAGGAGTTGACCTAGGCTCCGAACCAAGTAAAAATAACTGTGTTTGTGTGTTTTGCTTTTAATCTTCCGCTGTGCAAACTCTCTATCTTAAATCCGAACGCTTTCCGATATTGACCCCCCCTCTATCGGTTCTCTCGATCCAACACCAGGGTCGGGCCGCCAGGCAAGTTGCGATGAAGAGGTTGATGACGACTACCATGGTCGAAGGGACACCCTTAAGGGATCATGTCCTTAAGATGATGGCTCACCTCAATGAGATTGAGGTACTTGGAGCACAAATCGATGGGGAAATCCAGGTCGACATTATACTCCAGTCCTTGTCTAGGAGTTTTGAGTAGTTCCGACTCAACCACAATATGAACAAACATGAATATACGTTGGGGGAACTGTCACGAGAACTCCAGGAGGCAGAGGGCCATTTTCATCAAAGTTCTCAAGCCTTGGTCACTCAGAGAGTTTCTACTTCTGTGCTAAATGGAAGGAAGAAGAAGAAATAAGGTGGGTACAAGAAGGTAGCTGGATCGCAGGGACCTCGAACTGGCGTGAAGAAGTCGAGAGGCAAGTGCTTCACGTGTAAGAAAAATGGACACTGGAAGGCGAACTATCATCGTCGTCAAGATAAAGGTATTTCTTTGTACTTAGTCGTTGAAACATGTTTAGTGGTGCTATCTACCAGTACCTGGTGCGTAGATACGGGAGCCACTGATCATGTCTGCAATACTCTGCAGGGGTTCCAGGGAACCCGACAGCTAGCTGATAGGGAAATCGTCGTCTACCCGGGCAATGCTACAGAGGTGGCAGCAATTGCAGTGGGAGACATTTATTTATCGTTTGATAGGAATAAAGTTTCGATTTTAAGAAATTGCTTATATGTACCCTCTTTTAGAAAGAACTTGGTATCGATTTCTAAATTAATAAAGGATGGATATTCTATTGCTTTTAATAACAGAGTTGTTATAAAGAAAAATAGAGAGATTATATGTTCGGGTACTATGGTTGGCAATTTGTATACTCTAGAACCAAAAGCTCCCACGATGCAAATAGAGGCCAATAGCTCATCATCTAACCTAAATAAGAGAAAGGAACCTTCTAAAATGAACCAGACATATCTTTGGCACCTTAGGCTTGGTCATATTAACCTTAGTAGGATTTAGAGGTTGATAACCGATGGGCCCTTGGGTTCATTGGTGGTGGAAGATTTCCCAACCTGTGAGTCTTGGTTGGAAGGTAAGATGACTAAGAGGCCTTTCAAGGCTAAGGGGTATAGGGCTCGAGATGTGTTAGAACTAGTTCATTCTGATTTCTGTGGTCCTATGTCCATCCAGGCTAGTGGTGGCATTGAATACTTCGTCATTTTTATTAACGATTATTCAAGGTATGGATACATTTACCTGATGCGTCGTAAGTTTGAATGCTTTGATAAGTTCAAAGAATTCAAGGCTGATGTGGAGAAAGGTCAAGGTAAATGTATCAAGACACTATGATCGGATCGTGGTGGCGAGTACCTCTTAGGAGAGTTTAGGACCTATTTATTAGAGGCTGGGATTCAGTCCCAACTGTCTACTCCCAGCACACCCTAGTAGAACAGAGTAGCAGAAAGAAGGAATAGAACTCTTATGAAAATAGTTAGGTCAATGATGAGCTACTCTGAGTTGCCAGATTCATTTGGGGATATGCTCTGGATACAACAGCATATATTCTGAACATGGTACCATCTATGTCTGTCCCTTCTACTCCCATAGAATTGTGGATTAGGCGAAAGCCTAGTCTAGGACATATTCTGATTTGGGGTAGTCCAGCACATGTGCTGAAGGGAGATACCGATAAGTTGGAATCATGAACAGAAGTACGCTTGTTCGTTGGCTATCCTAAAGGGACGAAGGGTGGTCTGTTCTATAGTCTTAAGGATAAGAAGGTAATCGTTAGCACGAATACCAGATTCTTGGAAGAAGACTATGTGATGAACCACAAGCCCAAGAGTAGACTTGTGGTTGAAGAATTGAGAGGGGGCGTTTTGACCTTAGTACCGACTGTACAAGAGGATACATCACAAGTCAATGCACCGCATGTCATAGAAGATACACAGGTGGTACCTCATCGCAGTGGGAGGGTTGTTAGACAACCTGAAAGGTTCATGTTTTTGGGAGAGCCTTCAGACATGGTCCCTGGTGAACATGAACCGGATCCCTGGACCTATGATGAGGCCCTCCAAGATAAGGATGCAGATTCTTGGCAAAGGCCAATGAATTCTGAGATAGAATCTATGGATTCTAATCATGTCTGGGAGCTAGTAGAACCACCCAATGGTGTAAAAGCCATTGGATGCAAGTGGATCTACAAGAGAATGAGAGGATCAGACGGGAAGGTTGAGACCTTCAAAGCTAAGCTTGTTGCTAAAGGGTATACTCAGAAAGAGGGTATCGATTATTAGGAGACCTTTTCGCCGGTAGCCATGCTTAAGTCTATCCAGATTCTCTTATCTATTGTCGCTCATATGGACTATGAGGTATGACAGATGGATGTCAAGACAGCTTTCCTTAACAGAAGTCTTGAGGAGACCATCTACATGAAGCAACCAGAAGGGTTCATTGCGAAGGCCAAAGAGCATCTAGTATGCAAGCTTAATCGATCCATTTATGGATTGAAACAAGCTTCGCAATCTTGGAACATCAGCTTTGATGATGTAATTCAGTCATATGGAATTATTCAAAGCCCGGATGAATCATTTGTATATAATGTGAGATCGTTTAGAATCGATAGAGGGGGGTGAATATCGATAAAATCTTTTCGGATTAAAAAGAGCAATTACATAACGAAAATTCAAAACAATGCTGACACTTTTTCTTTTACTTGGTTCAGAGTCTAGATCGGCTCCTACTCCAAGGCCCACGGTCCTTGACCGTTTACGTTGGGCAATTCTATATTTCGCAAAATAGTTACAAGTTTAAAGTTCAAATACAGAATTTAAGTACAACAATTAATTAAAGAAAATATCGACGACCAGAGAAGATTCGAAGATTAGAGCCGTGGGTCGTCGTTGGCGCTTGAGACTTGAGCATGGAGCATTTGGAGCAGAGCGCATGAGCTTTTTTGTTGGAAGCAATTGTGTCTGGAAGCAAGGGGATGAACCCCTTTATATAAGGTCTTCTTGGGTGCCTGTGTTGAAGGGGGCGCCTGACACATAGCCCTTTCTGCGCTAATCCTCATCCGCAGATTTGGCCAGCGCTTATCCCTTCAACTGGGGCGCCTGAGTCGACTGGGGCACTTGTATCAACACAGGCGCCTCATTTGTTGACGTGGAGGCTTTGCTTCGAGACTGCTTAGAACACCTTCATTTGGGCGCCTGTCACCATACAAGCGCCTAATCATACAGGCGCCTGGGAAGCAGAACAGTTCAACCTTTGTTCCTACAACCAGGGTTAGTTCCAAAACACAAACAATATATAAGTTATGTCCAGTTAATAGCTTGAGCTGTCTTGGTTCTGACTTTGGGCTTCCAAAATGGAACCCTAGGTCGATCCGACGCCTAATGTTCCCTCCTACGGGGAATGCGTCCTCGCCTACTCCTCTCAAGAGAGTTTACCTTTTTGCCAACCTACTCCTCCGGCTGGACTTTTGCCCAATCCTCCGGATTAGGTCTCCGTGCCCAGTTCGCGACCAGAACTTATTGCCCAACCCCCGGTCAGGTCTTCTGTAACGACCCAGAAAATTCTCTTAATATTTCTTTAAAATATTAAGCATGTCTAGATAATTTTCCGAGGGAATTAGAAATATTAACACGAATTTTAGGCTAGAAATCCATGTTTTTCCATTTAAATTGGGGGAAAAAGGCCCTAATGGGCCTTATATGGGCTTTCTAGCACCATGATAATTCGTAAATTTTAGGTAAAAATTTATAGAAATATAAAACGATTTTGATGGGAAATATTAACATAATTATGGGGAAATTTTTAGAGGATTTTTTAAATATTAAAAAATAATAATAATAATAAAATATAAAAAAATAGTGCATGCACCAAGGATTGAACCTTGGACCTCTTGTTCAACCATGCATGCTCTAACCAATTCACTTAGCAAGGGAGTGCTATGAGGAAATGAAGTGGATTATGGTTAAGGCTTAGGAAAAATGAAGAGTCATCAACCATGACTCTTCATTTGCCTCCTTAATGTGTTATAAAGCGGGGGTTTGGGAGTTTCTTTCTTCCTTCCATCAATTCCACCTCTCTTCTTCCTCCTCCCTCAAGTTGGCCGAAACTTCAAGGAAGGTTTTCCTTGAGAAAACTTCACAAGAGGGCTTAATCTTCAAGTGTTAAGGGTCATCTACAAGGTTACAAGGGCAAAGGGTGATCAAGGGGCAACCAAAGTCTTCATCATCTTCCCTTTTTAAGGTCTAAAAACCAAGATAACCCAAGGTATGACTCCCTCACCTGTGGTATAATGGTTTTTGAGTTATTTTCATGATACAAGAAATTGTTTGAACCATATATGAAGAAACACCAAAGTTAGGGCTACCAAAGGTTTCGGCCACCATGGGTTCTATGATTTGGTTTGGATCCAACTCTTTAATATTGTTCCTTATGTTTTATTATGTGGTAAGAGATGTTAATAAGGGTTATGTGAATGTTTGTACATGATTTAAGGCCCTAGAAACTTTCGGCCAAGATGGAATTTAGGGCTAGGGCTCAAGGTTAACTCCAAGCATGGGTTCAAATGTTTTCCTATGGAAGTATATGTAAATTATAGGATGTAAATTTGTAACTTTATGAATTTATTCATGTGATGGTGACCCATTAGGGTTTCGGCCAAGGTCCCAAGGTAGGGCTAGGGCTTAAGGTTAACTCCAACCAAGGGTGCAAATGTTTTCCTATGGAAGTATGTGTAAGGTGTAGGATGTAAATTTGTAGTTTTATGAATTTATTCATGTGATAGTGACCCATTAAAGTTTCGGCCAAGGTCCCAAGGTAGGGCTACGGCTTAGGTTAACCCCAATTATGGGGGTTTGATGGCTCCCTAAGGCCTTGTATGTGATGTATGGATGTTCTTTTACTCATGGAACCCTCCCTATTGAGTGAGTGATGGAGCTTCATGCTAGGGAAACATTCGGCCAACTCCCAAGATTTAGGGCTTGGGTTGGGTTAAGACCCCAAGGATGCAGGTCTATGGGGTACTATGATGTATGTAGAGATTTAAGTATGTTGGAAGAATAGTTATGCCAATTGAAACCCGAGCTTATGTATCATGAATTATATGTTAGGTCACTTGTGAAGATGATTCCTAAATGTTTAGACATGTGCCATGATTTATGAATGATATGTATATATGTCATGTCTTATGAATGATATGTAGGTATGCCATGCTTTAGGGATGATACGTATGTATGTCATGCTTTATGAATAATTTACATGTATGTCATATTTTATGAATGATATGTACGTATGCCATGTTTAAGAATGAAAAGGATGAATGAAGTTAAAGTTTATGCTTTCGGGGCATAATGATGTTATGGAACGAAAATGATGAATGAATGAATATGCTATGAATGTTTATGAATGAAGAAGCATGTGAAGATATTTTATTTTATGAATGGGCTTGTACCGGGCCTAAGTAAGGTCCACGGTTCTGGACTACCGATGAAGCTGTCCACGGTTCGGGACTACCGATGAAGCTGTCCTTACGGTTCGGGATTACCGATGAAGCTGTCCTTACCCTAGTAGGTCGAGATTAGCTACCTCGTATTTACTTAGGGATGCGCGCATATGATGTATGAATGTGGTACAAGCCAGGGCCGAATGAATGTTATGATTATGTTAAAGTATTTAAAAGCATGATTTTAAAGATTAAGCATCCTTATATATATATATACATTTGCCACATGCATCCATCTATGTTATGCATTATACTTATGATAAGAATATTATGCAAAGTAAGTTATGCAAGGTCCGTTTATGCAAATGATTTTATTTACGTTCATGCTAATTTATGATGCCATGATTTTATTTATATTCATGCCAAATTATAATGCTATGATTTATTTATGTTTATGCTAAGTTAGGATGCCATGATATTATTTATGTTCATGCTAAATTATAATGCCATGATTTATTTATGTTTATGCTTAGTTAGGATGCCATGATTTTATTTATGTTGATGCTAATTTATGATGTCATGATTTATTTATGTTTATGCTAAGTTAGGATGCCATGATTTTATTTATGTTCATGCTAATTTATGATGCCCTGATTTATTTATGTTTATGCTAAGTTAGGATGCCATGATTTTATTTATGTTCATGCTAACTTATGATGCCATAATTTATTTATGGTTATGCCAAGTTAGGATGCCATGATTTTATTTACGTTCATGCTAATTTATGATGTCATGATTTTATTTATATTCATGCCAAATTATAATGCCATGATTTTATTCATGTTCATGTTAGACTACGATGCCATGATGATATCTATGTTCCTGCTAAATTCTGATGCCATGATTTCAATTATGCTTATGCTACAATGAGGATGCCGTGACTGTGTAGATGTTCATGATAAGAAGTAATATGTTCATGTTTATACGACGTATGGACTTTGTGAGTAGGAAAAGGGTCTTACTAAGCCTCCGTGCTTATAGTTTTATTTTCTTATACCGCAGATTAAGCAAGAGATTTCAAAGGAAGCAGCAGAAGAGGCAAGACCATGTGTGTGTGGTAGTGACATGGCCAAGAGTCCCTCTCATTTCACTGATTGAATGTTTTGTTATCTTACAATGCTTATGTTGGTTATGCTCTACTTATGGTAGCTATGCCTATGGAACAACCTACTACTTATGAAGTTATGGATAAACTACTTGCTACCTGAAAGGCTTATGAATGAATTATAGAAAGTAAATAATCATGATGCTATGCATGCTGGTAATAGGTTACCTGAAATGCTCAGGAAAGCTTATGAATGTGTTATGAAAAGTTGATATCATGATGCTAGATATATGTATATAATTTAAGCACTAATTGCATGGTTAAAAGCATGTGAAAAAGAATTTATGATTCCGCTGCATTAAGATGTTTTATATGCGCATGTATGTCTAGCGTAACGCCGCTTTATGAAAAAAAATACGGGCGTTACATCTTCGTTGCCCAGCCCTTGGCAGGGACTTATTGCCCAATTCCTCGAATTAGGACTTCGTGCCCAGTCCGCACCATGACTTATTGCCCAACCCTATGTCAGGGCTTAGGTGCCCAACCCTCAGCCAGGACTTATTGCCCAATTCCTTGAATCAGGACTTCGTGCCTAGTTTACCTAGGACATTTCCTGCGCACTTAAAGAACTTCATTAGATCACAAGATAACTTAACTTATGAACCCTTTGCCATTATCAAAATACAGGTTCGATCTTGGTGCTTCCGACACCAACAATCTCCCCCTTTTTGATTTATGGCAACCTGGTTCAAAAAGTTAAGTTTAAAGCAATTAAAGTAGATATATAAAATAGACAATTTTATATTCTTCTCTTTAAGAAGACTGATTTTTGAAAAACAAGTACTAAGCTCCCCCTGAAAGAGAAATTCTCCCCCTGAAGCTTTTAATGTTATGCAGTTTTTCAAAAACAGGCTAAGTTTTTGTTAGAGGAGAACCAAGTTAAAGTCATTTTGTCAAACCAAAGTTTGACCAAGTATTTTGCAAAACTTTTGACGTTTGAAAGTTAAGGTGCCTTTTTTAAAAAAATGGAATTTTAACTTACCACACAAATTTGTAAAACATTTGCACATTTAAAAGAGTTTGCACTTTAGAAAAATATTGTGCTCAGAAAAATTTGTGCACTTAAAAAAAATTTACTTAGAAAAACCTTTGTGCACTTAAAAAAAAATTACGTAGAAAACCTTTGTGCACATAAAAAATTTACTTAGAAAAAAAACTTTGTGCACTTAGAAAAATAGTTTACTTAGAAAAACATTGTGCACTTAGAAAAATATTTTACTTAGAAAAATTTGTGCACTTAGAAAATATTTTACTTAAAAAAATTTGTACACTTAGAAAAATATTTTACTTAGAAAAACTTTGTGCACTTAGAAAAAATTTGTGCACTTAGGAAAATATTTTATTTAGAAAACGTTTGTGCACTTGAAAAATATTTTAAAAGTACTTTTTGCAAAAATAATTTTGCACTTACATTTTTTGAAAAGAATATGCATTTGAAACATTAATGCACTTAAATTTAACTTGAAATTTTAACTTTACTTTTTGAAAAAAAAAATGACAACTTTTAACTCTCTTCTTTTCTCTCTCCCCTTTGCCATATATCAAAAAAATTATTGAACACTAATTGGAATCAATTACGAATCAGAGCCAGTTAAAACAAAATTTAAATACATATTGAACCAATTCTAGTGAACCCAGTACCAAAAAGAACCAAACCAATTAAACTGAACTTATTCGGGTCCTGTCTAACCTAGTTAACTACTTACTAACTGTTATATAACAGCAGCTTTCACTAGGATTAGTCAAGTTAAGTGATGAGATCAAGTTAGATTTTCTAAGCTTGAACACTTAATATGATTGTTGTTCAATTGTATTTATCGCCCCAACTACCCTAGATGCACTGACATAAAGCATCTTGAGACAAGACATAGACCTAAGCATCTCATTCTAGTCTAGGTTATCAATCAAAGTGTCCTAATGTGCTTGTGAGATGTTGGCTTCTAGATGTATAGGTGCATGCAATTCTAGGGTTAAAGCCTAGGCTAAATTCATTTGCGTAGAAAAACCCTAGTTTTAAAAGGGGGTAAATTTTTCGAAAAATCTAAGTCGGAAAAGAATTTTAGAATTCAAGACTTAATAAAAAATGATTTTTCGAAATATCTTAAATACTAGTTTTTTGAAAAATAAAAAATATTTTTAAAAAATTAGAACAGTCCTTCCTATTCTGCTAAGCACAACCCTAAAATATAAGTCAGATAAAGGTCAAGTATGAAGCAGATATAATGTCAAATATGAAGGAGGCATAAAGTCAGGTGACAAGTCAGCCCTACATAGTAGGTGTTAGATGTGTATACTAAAAGATATTGCTCTTTTTATATATGTGATCATCTAAATTTTGAAAAGAGAGTTACAACTACACTAGGTGCTTGTTTATATTAGTACATGCATAAAAGTCCATTACTTTGCATTGTAGATAACATGGTGTGTGGTGTCACACGAAAGATCATGTTATCAGTTCCTTGCCTAGTATAAGTAGAGGCTCACAACCGAGATGGAATTGGACAAACCATCGGGATGGTTCTAGTGAAATTAGGTGTGGTTGGTCTTGACCATAGAATTACACTAGTGTATTTTGTGTACATTGAGCAGGACCAAAACCAGAGGTTATGCAATTTGTACAAACTCGATAATTGGATAGGACCTTAGATTTTATTATGGAGTACGATCCCTTAATCCCGATATAATAACGGGCATATATTATTAATTATTATCTCTTTGATTTACCAATGGGCAAGATCTATTCTGTTAGATCGATAGGCCCGGTAAGTTGGGAGATAATATTAATAATATGATGTGCTATTGATTATTGATGGAATCCATGTCCTGGTGAGTCGGGATGATGATGCCCCCTTGATGAGCTCAAAAAGTTCATCATGCTAAACCCTGCAGGTGGATTTGATCCGGCATGATGATAAGGTTGAGTGGTACTAGTCAAGGATCCAGAAGTTAATTAATTTGAATTGTTAGTAATTTAAATTAATTAATGGGCATTTGATATCTTAAACACGGGGGGATAGACGACTCGTAATATGTGGATCCCATATGAAAATATGGGGTTGGTGAGGAAGTTCAATTAAGATCCTTTAGTGGAATGGATCTTAATTAATGGATTGGGTTTAGATCCATTAGTGGGCCAAGATCCAACTCCTTCTCTTGGTCCCTACCTTAGCCCTATAAATACCCTTGGAGATCATGATACCAAGGCTTGATCAATCCAATTGGAAAACCCTTGGCCTCTCTCTCTTTTCTCCCTCTCATTCTCTCTCCTAGGTTGGCCGACGCACACCAAGAAGAGAACCTCTCTTCTCTTCTTGCTTTCTCCTTCTTCTCTCGACGTGGGCTGCCAGGATAGGGGAGATCATCTTCCTTTCCAGTTGGTGGCCGGATCTCGCGGGGGAGGAGGCTGGAGATTGGCCAGCGGCGTGGAGGAGTGGCGCAAGGGCGCCGGCAGTGAGGAGGGTTGTAGAGAGTGAGCGGCGGGTTTGGGGAAGAAGAAGAGCCTTCTTCTTCCTTCCTCTCAGTCATCTTCACCTTCCTAACACTCTGTTGGATGGAGAGTTGGTGGCCGGTGACCTTGTGAGCACTTGGTTGGCCGGCGGCGCACGCGTGGAAGGAAGAAAGCTCGGCGGTGCAAACCCTAGTCTAGGGTTTTCGGCTAGGGCAAGGAGGAGAGGTTTTTGGAGGCTTTGGTGATCTCGGTTCATAGTAGATCATCGCCCACACGACGTCTACGAAGGGAGGGACATAAGGTAGAAGACCGCGAGGTGATCGGAAAAGTATAATTCTTTCCAAGCTCCATTGATTATCCTTATGTCATACATGTGCTTGTTTCATTTACCTCGTCATTTTATGTGTGTTAGTTAATTAATTTGATTTTGTATCATAGCCATTAATTTACAAACTGGGCCCTGACCATAAACACAAAAGTCGGAGATCAACTCGTCGCCTTTTCCCCGGTCGAACAGTCAAGCTAATCACATGGCCGATTTTGGTAATTGGCCGAGTTGTGATTTGGATCGTTCGATACGACACGAGATGGTCGTAGGAAGATGGGTCTCCATTTGGATTAATTTTTAATCCGTAGACATGGAGAGGTCTCTCAGATCGACCAAGTATTCGCTTAGGAAACCCGCCAAGCCATACCCAACAGTAGGGAAAGTCAAATCATCAGGAATACAACTTAGATCTAAGGTGATGGGCCAGGGGCGAAAATGGGTCAGGGTGCCACGACCGAAATATCGACATCATCTCATCGTGTCGGGCCTGTAGGGCATCAATGTGCTTGACATGATGAGCCTCCATCTCCTCTCGGAGACTGTGGACCTGTAGCGACCCACCTTCACTACCTTAGACGGACCGTTACTTTGTCTACTTCTTGACTCTAATGCAACGACTAAAAATGCGGAACTTTCTTTAACTTTTTTTTTGTATTTAAATATATCTAAGCATGATATTCTAACTTAAACACCACAACACATGTTCTATAACATTACTGAAGCATTATAGAATATGAATGTAACTTTTCTAAGTATATTTTAAGCAATAAGACTTAATTCGAAAGGAGACTAACAACATCTTGGCATATGATGATATTCTAACTTTAACAGTCATGCATTTAAACTCATCACACAAGGTTCTATAATATTACTAAAGCATTATGGAATATGAATGCAACTTTTCTAAGCATATTTAAAGAAATAAAAACTTAATTCCAAAGGAGACTAACAACATCTTGGCAAATATAGAATGACATGGAATCTTTACTCGTGGTTTTTAAGACATGCAAAATATCTAAAACGCAAATACTTGGATAAATTCTATGTGATCTAACTTAAACTAAGAATCTGTAACACATGCACTTTAAGTTTTTATTCATCTTGTCCCAAGGACCTCTCCAAGGTCAACCACCACACACACGTCACTCAGCACCGCCTCGTCGCCTTCCTTCAGAATTGCTTGCCTTTACCTTCACCTACAGTAAGAGGAAATGCAACTAATAAGCATAAAGCTTAGCAAGTACTATCTAGCTCACAAAATCATGAAATGTGCAAGCATGCTTTTTAAACAATGTGAAATCACATGAGATACTTTTATGCTTAAAAGAAACACTAAAACATGTATAACTCAAAACATGCATACTCAAGCATTAATAAGTCTTAACTCACTTTTTCTTGGCTTAACTTGAAACTTTAGCAATTCTTTAATTTTAAATCTTTCTTTAACTTTTAGAAAATTCTGCTAAAGCATATACTTGAAATAATACTCACTTGGATCCACTTAAGACGTAAGTACCATCTTATGCGCGTTCCCTAAAAGGTTGGGGTAGCGAGCCACCAATCCTAATAGAGCAGACCTTGGTCTACCAGGGCCAAGACCTTGGAATTGGACACCTGGATTTCTTTAACGACGCCCTAGGACGCCGGGTACTGGCCTTAGAAAATAAAATACTTACTCTTTCTTATCTTGAATGCCTTGGCATTTTAACGAGCACCTTGTGTGCCCAAATCCCTAAGTCTTGACTTTTGGGGATTTCTTAAGGCCTTGGCCCTTACTTTTCTTCTCTTTATCTTCTCTTTTCTTTTCTCATAGCTTTTCTTAGACCCTAACCACATATATGTTGGGACCAGGTGCATGTTGACAAGGATACGAGTTCGTAAAATTTAAAATTTTTACGTGCAGCGGAAGAGTTTGCATAAAATAATTTCCTAAATTATTTTAACTTCGTATCTAGCATGCAACCCTATGGTGTGTTGACATAATCATACAATAAAATTTTGCGAAAAGTAAACTAATTTACTTTTTTACCTCGCGTATCTCGAAGGAAGGGACGAGATCCAACCGTAGCGTCCCTTGGAAACTTCGCCTCTATTCGCGTCCATGCCGAGTTCTCTTCGGGATGACTTCGCAAAGTCACGAGTTTTGTGCCGACGAGAACTACTAGATTCTCAGAAGGCACAACTAGAAGAATAAGAGAAAATAATGGAAAACTAACCAACGAAGTAACGGAATCGAATTCCGGGAAGAGAGGAATCGCTATCCGCTTCTTCTTCTTCGTGTTCGGGTTCTCCTTCTTCTTCATGAATCTCACGGCCTCCACCACCTTGGATGTAGGTTGGGTGCCAGCCCTAGGGGAGCTAGGGTGGGCGCCGGCCCTAAGGGAAGAGAGGGAGAAGGAGGAGAGGAGAGATTAAGAGAGAGAGGGAGAGAATAATTAATCTCTTATTTAATTGATTGGAATAAGGGCTAGCCTTTGGTTCCTTTATATAGTAGCAACTCCTTTGCTAAGTCTCCCTCTAAACCGAATTAACGGAATTAGTTATAAGAAATTTATCTTATAAATTTTCTTATTAATTATTCCGTTTAAACCGAGTCTTTATTATAAACCAATTTATAATAAAACTAATTCTTCTTCTCTTTAAATTATGGAATAAATTTTTATAAGAAATTTATAAACTTTCTTATTATGGAAAAATCAATTCATAATTGATTTTATAAAATTAAAATAAACCAATTCATGGATTATTTTAACTTCCATAAAAAGAATAAATTTCTACAAATTTATTTATATAAATTTCTTTATACAAATTTATTTATCCATAATTTATAAAATAAATCACACTAGATTTATTTTATTAATTAAACCAATTAAATTGGTTTTTCTCCCTTTAATGGCCGGCCAACACCAAGAGGGTGGACACCCTCTTTGGTCGGCCAAAACAACCCGAACCGATCGCGAATTAAACCCATTTAATTCGCCCAAAAAGCCTTCAAAAGACTTAGCCATTTTTAGCTTCCATTGCGCCTCTGACTAACTCAGATTCGACTTATTTCTCTTGATCGAAAAATCTAATTTTCAACTCGTTTTAAATCCCTCGGATTACTCATAGTGTGTGTGACTAAATAGACTTTCGATTTATGTTGGCCGTCTATAATCAACCAATTATAGAACGATCATGAGTGGCACCTAGTAGTACATCATGATCCCCAATTAATCGAAAGATCAACGGTTTGACCTCAGAAGAAATTATTCTGAAACCCTTCAGCAGCTCTAATGAATCGTGCCTCATTCCCTTCACCACCTTATACCCACTTGGTTCAGGACACGGTTAATGGTGTCAGTCCCCACTGGGCTGACTACGTCACACCTAGCCCAAGTAGTGTCTTCCTCGTCCTTTGGATTTCTAATTACTCTCATGTATTTAAGAGACTCGCACTCTCAACATGATATGCTCTGGCCAGAGGCTTTGAGTAACAATCCGACGATAGGCCTGGGTATACATCTCCTCGCAAGGAGTGGTGAATCCTTTGTAGGCTGTTCAAACATCTTCGGGCACTTCGACTTATACCCGATCATCCTGGGTCCACACCTCCTTGGAGATGCTTGCTTAAGATGTCAAAGTATAAGTCTCCATGACCAAGATGACTTGAACACCGCAAGTCAAAGGAACATCGCACTTAAGCCACAGTAAGATCTTCATTGACATATCTATATGTAGATTCCCATATGAAGTCTTACAGCTAGTCACTCCAATGAACTAGTTCCCTTAACTAGCATCCATGTTTATCTCCGGACATCCCAATGTCACCAGCCAGTGAGAATCAGCTGATTAGAGAATAACTCATGCTAGTCTCAACAGAATTGATAATGTCCGTATCTATCAATTCATCGACTAGGGATATTTCCAACACTTCACATTTGCACATTTAGAGATAATCACTAGTTATGATCCCATCACAAATTCTCTTATGCTGTGAATTGTATGGCGGACATTCAGTAGATGAGTTTAAGATCCCAATCAAATACACAAACATGTATACTTAAATAGTGAATTATCATTTATTGAAATAAATGTTTACAATCATAAGGCGATTGCCTTAGGACACTTCTCTCATATCACTAACAAACTCCCACTTGGCCTAATGCCAATCGCTACGGTATCCAATACCACAGGCTCTAACATGACCCTCAAACTTGTTTGAGGCAAGGCTTAGTTAAAGGATCCGCTAAATTCCTTTCAGTGGGATTTTCTCAATTTGTATGTCATTCCTACTTATAATCTCTCTGATCAGATGATAGCGTCGAAGCACGTGTTTGGATCGTTGATGAGACCTTGGTTCCTTCGCTTGTGCAATAGCTCCATTGTTGTCGCAGTAAACCGGCACTACTTCATCAATGGTTGGAACCACACCAAGTTCTGAGACAAACTTCTTGATCCAAACTGCTTCCTTTGCTGCTTCCGAAGCTGCGATATATTCCGCTTCCGTCGTAGAATCCGCTACGGTGTCTTGTTTGGAACTTTTCCAACTTACTGCGCCTCCATTCAAAGTAAATACGTATCCAGACTGCGATTTGGAGTCATCCTTATCTGTCTGGAAACTGGCATCTGTATACCCACGTATTACCATATCTCCTTCTCCATATATTAGGAATACATCCTTAGTTCTTCTTAAGTACTTAAGGATTGTCTTGACAGCCGCCCAATGATCCATTCCTGGATCCGACTGGTATCTGCTTGTGACGCTCAAAGCATATGATACATCGGGCCTAGTACATAATATAGCATACATGATAGATCCTATCGCGGATGCATAGGGAGTCTTATTCATGCAAATCCTCTCGTCTTCTGTGCGCGGACACATAGACTTTAAAAGGTTGATCCCATGCCTGATGGGAAGGTAACCTTTCTTGGATTCCGACATGCTAAACCTTTTAGCACTTGGTCTATATATGTAGACTGCGAAAGACCAAGCAACCGTTTTGATCTATCTCTATAGATTCTAACCCAAGGATATAGGTTGCTTCTCCCAGGTCTTTCATGGAGAAAGTTTTGGACAACCAAATTTTAACTGTCTGTAAAACTGATATATCGTTTCCTATAAGTAAGATGTCATCGACATATAATACTAGGAATACGACTGCACTCCCACTAACCTTCTTGTACACACAAGGTTCGTCAGGATTTTGTGAGAAATCAAACTCTTTGATTGTCTCATCAAAATGGATGTTCCAGCTCCTTGATGCTTGCTTCAGTCCATATATAGATCGTCGAAGCTTGCATACTTTGGTTTTATCAACCGATGTGAAACCTTCAGGTTGTATCATGTATACATCCTCAAGCAGGTTTCCATTAAGGAAAGCTGTTTTCACATCCATTTGCCATATCTCATAATCATAATGAGCTGCTATGGCTAGGAGCATCCGAATGGATTTAAGCATAGCTACTGGCGAATAGGTTTCGTCATAATCAATTCCTTGTTTCTGAGATATCCTTTTGCCACTAATCTAGCCTTAAAGGTAACAACATTACCTTCCATGTCGGTTTTCTTCTTGAAAACCCACTTGCACCCTATGGGCTTAATCCCTTCAGGTGGGTTAACCAAGTCCATACTTGTTTTGGTACATGGAATCCATTTCCGACTTCATGGCCTCAATCCATTTGTCCCTTTCTGAACTTTTCAGAACATCTTCATAACTGATAGGTTCGTCATCACAATGAGCAACACGTCGTTCGATTCACTTACGAGAAATCCGTATCTCTCTGGAATGTTGCGTGTCCTATCAGACCTACGAAGAGGTGGTGTAGTTTTAGGTTCAACTGATAGCTCATCACTATGAGTTATTGGTTGTGGGTCTAGACTAGGTGTCTCTGTAATGTCTATTGGAGTTTCTTGAACTTCATCAAGTTCAATGCACTCCCACTGTTTTCTTGTAAAAGAAATTCTTTTTCTAGAAATACAGCATGCCTTGAAACAAACACCTTTTGTTCCAAGGGATGATAGAATTGGTAACCCTTCGTTTCCTTAGGGTATCCAATAAATAGACATTTATCAGACTTAGCATCCAATTTGTCTGATATAACCCGCTTCACATAAGCAGGACAACCCCATATCTTAAGGTGAGTTAAGTGAGGTTTCTTACTATTCCAAATCTCATATGGAGTAGTAGAGACTACCTTGGTCGGGACTCTGTTTAGTAAGTAAACAGCTGTCTTAAGTGCATAGCCCCAAAAGGATTTTGGAAGAGTTGCATGATTCATCATAGACCTAACCATGTCCATCAAGGTTCGGTTGCGCCTCTCAGATACACCATTATGCTGTGGTGTATACGGCGGAGTCCATTGGGATAATATCCCATTGTCCCTAAGATAATCTTGGAATTCTTGACTTAAGTATTCACCACCCCGATCGGATCGAAGTATTTTAATACTTTTGCCAAGTTGTTTCTCTACTTCATTTCTGAATCTTTGAATTTTCAAAAGCTTCAGATTTGTGTTTCATCAAGAACACATAACCGAATCTGAGTGATCATCGATAAAGGTGATGAAGTAGTTATAGCCTCCTTGTGCTGAGTTGACATTGGTCCCATACATCGGTATGTATTAGACCAAGAACTCTCCCACTGGATTACCTTTTCCGGAAAGGGTAATTTGTCATCTTGCCTTTAAGCAGATTCGCATGTATCAAATGAACCGGGTTCAAATGATTCCAAAATTCCACATCGGTGTAATTCGGTCATGCGTTTCTTACTTATATGGCCAAGACGACATGCCAGTGTAGGAGTCTATTGATTATCTATTCGAGCACGTTTATTACTAACTTCGATATTGAAAATGTCACTGGATAAATCTAACTGTAGATGCCATTGCACAAAGTTCCATTCCATAAAGAACGCATTTAAGTTATGTAACAACAATTGTTACTAAAAGTTAAATGATAACCTTTTCATTCAAACATGAAATAGATACAATGTTTTTATTAACGAAGAACGAAATAACAATTATCCAATTCTAAGACACTTCCAGTTGGGAGCTTTAGCAAATATGTTCCGATGACAACACAGCAATCTTTGCTCCGTTTCCAACTCGTAAATTCGCTTCTCCTTTGACGAGTCTTCTTCTATTCCTTAGCCCCTGTATGTCATTACATATATGTGAGCCACACCCAGTATCAAGTACCCAGGTATTTGAGAAATAGAGTGACATTCAATAACGAAGATACCTGAAGAGGATGGGGCATCGGATGCCTTCTTCTTCAAGGACTCAAGATAAACCTTGCAGTTTCTTCGCCAGTGACCCTCCTTGCCACAATGATGGCAAGTGTCTTTTGGGTTTTTCGGTCTTTTTGGCCTTTTTCTTCTTCCCTTTATTCTTTCTTTGGCCTTCCTCTTAGAACCTTTCTTCGAGGATCCAACTAACAGTATTATCTTCTGATCCTGCTTTATAGAAGGCTCTACAGTCTTCAGCAGGTTGAGCAACTCTGGAAACTGGTCTAGAGTTGCATCTTTAGAAGGACGGTTGGGAAGTTGTTCTTCAAGGACATAAGCAAGCTTTTCTGCCTTGAGGACTATCCTTAGGTTTCAAAGCCAGTCCATGAAGTTCGGCCCAGTCAGTTTATTGGTGTCCAAAATGGAACGCAAGTTTATGTAAGACATGATCGAGTGATTATCTTAGAAATACAAATTGAGATTATGTGAGAAGATTGATTAAGAATGTATCAACATACATAAATTAAATCCTATTTATTTTACGAATTGAATCACCCTTATTATCAATTCGGGAGATTGTAGGAACTTCTCCAAATAGGTTGATATCCAACCATAGATAAGAACACCATGGCTGTGACCATCAAGTTTTTCTTAGCTATGAAGGTAGGTAATTATACCGATTACACATCACATATATGTATCTATCACCTTATGCTTGGCACATATAGAATGAAAACTTAATTCCAAAGGAGACTAACAACATCTTGCACATATAGAATGACATGGAATCTTTACTCGTGGTTTTTAAGACATGTAAAATATCTAAAACGCAAATACTTGGATAAATTCTATGTGATCTAACTTAAACTAAGAATCTGTAACACATGCACTTTAAGTTTTTATTCATCTTGTCCCAAGGACCTCTCCAAGGTCAGCCACCACACACACGTCACTCAGCACCGCCTCGTCGCCTTCCTTCAGAATTGCTTGCCTTTACCTTCACCTACAGTAAGAGGAAATGCAACTAATAAGCATAAAGCTTAGCAAGTACTATCTAGCTCACAAAATCACGAAATGTGCAAGCATACTTTTTAAACAATGTGAAATCACATGAGATACTTTTATGCTTATAAGAAACACTAAAACATGTATAACTCAAAACATGCATACTCAAGCATTAATAAGTCTTAACTCACTTTTTCTTGGCTTAACTTGAAACTTTAGCAATTCTTTAATTTTAAATCTTTCTTTAACTTTTAGAAAATTCTGCTAAAGCATATACTTGAAAATAATACTCACTTGGATCCACTTAAGACGTAAGTACCATCTTATGCGCGTTCCCTAAAAGGTTGGGGTAGCGAGCCACCAATCCTAATAGAGCAGACCTTGGTCTACCAGGGCCAAGACCTTGGAATTGGACACCTGGATTTCTTTAACGACGCCCTTGGACGCCGGGTACTGGCCTTAGAAAATAAAATACTTACTCTTTCTTATCTTGAATGCCTTGGCATTTTAACGAGCACATTGTGTGCCCAAATCCCTAAGTCTTGACTTTTGGGGATTTCTTAAGGCCTTGGCCCTTTCTTTTCTTCTCTTTATCTTCTCTTTTCTTTTCTCATAGCTTTTCTTAGACCCTAACCTCATATAGGGTACTTAATTAAACTTATACAAGCATGGATTAACTAGGATTACATGCAAAACCATAAACTAAAGGAAAAAATTCATTTTTAACTTTCTAATGGGAAAAACTTGCGAAAATCGCTCTTACTGCAGGTGAGCAGTACTTACATCGATATCTTGGACTTACAACCAAGAACGGCGTCGGAGGTTCCGGAGAAACTCGAGTCTCGGAGATTTCTTCGCGCTCACGCGTTCCTCTCGTCGCGGGGATTCCGAATATCGGAAAATCTCTCGGAGGAGAGCCTTGGCCGGCCACCGGAGGAAGTCCTAGGGCTTGGTGTGGTTTCGCCCAAGAGAGGAGAGGGGGCGGCGTGGGGTTTGGGCGAGGAAGAGGGATTAGTTGAGAGAAGAAAAATAAAATTTCTCTCTTAATTATCTATTTATACTTAGGGTATTTAAGTCCAACTTTAACTTAACTTAATATCTCTCTATTTCTTTCAGCACACCCCTGCTGGGGCTCCTGGTTAACCCGACCAACTTAAGTCGTTGATCCCATGGGAGGTCTCGGGTTCAAAACTCGTCCAGGCAACTTTTTGCCGAAAACTCTATTTCTTTTAATAAAAATACTAACCGGACTCGGAAAATTCCATAAAAATATTCTAAAAATTCCTAAAAATATCTAGAATATTTCTAAAACATTTTTAAATAGTTCTAAGGACTTTAAGAACTTCAATATGGAAATTTCGGGGCGTTACAATCCCCCATACCTTATAAAAAGTTCGTCCTCGAACTTAAAATAATTCTGGATACTTTTCTCTCATGCTGTCTTCACGTTCCCAAGTAGCTTCCTCATGCTTTTGATTCTGCCAGATGACCTTCACTAGTGGCACTTCTTTATTTCTTAATCTTTTAACTGCTTTGTCCACTATCTGTGTCGGTCTGCTCTCATAGCTAAGATCTTCTTGGATCTGTACTGACTGAGGCTGAATCACTTGGCTAGGATCGTGAATACACTTCTTTAGCATAGAGACATGAAATGTACTGTGGATAGCTGACATATCCTCTGGTAAGTCCAGCTCATATGCTACCTTACCAACCCTCTTTATGATCTTGTAGGGTCCTATGTAGCGAGGACTTAGCTTGCCCTTTTTGCCAAATCTCATCACTCCCTTCATAGGAGCGACCTTGAGGAATACTGAATCTCCAACTTGGAATTCCAGTGGCCTACGGCGTGTGTCAGCATAACTTTTCTGTCTACTCTGGGCAGTCTCAATCCTCTGGCGATCGTCTGGATAGCCTGAGTGGTCTCATCTACCAGCTCAGTCTGGCTGCCTATTTCTGATTCCATCTCTTTCTTTTCACCAGCTTCTTGCCAACATATGGGTGATCTGCATTTCCTGCCATACAATGCCTCATAAGGTGCCATCCTGATGGTGGCCTGATAGCTATTGTTGTAGGCAAACTCAGCTAAGCACAGAAATTTGCACCAACTACCTTTAAAGTCCAACGCACAAGCCCTGAGCATGTCTTCTAAAATCTGATTTACTCTCTCTGTTTGTCCATCTGTCTGGGGATGGAAAGCTGTGCTGAACTGAAGTCTGGTGCCTAGGGCGTCCTGAACACACCTCCAAAAATGGGAGATGAACCGCCCATCTCTGTCAGAAACAATCGACTTCGGAACTCCGTGAAGCCTGATCACTTCTTTCACGTACAGCTGTGCTAACTGCTCTACCGAATGCGATAACTTGATGGCTAGGAAGTGGGCAGACTTGGTCAATCTGTCCACTATCACCCATATTGCATCGTGTCCATGGGTGGTCCTTGGGAGACCTGTGATAAAATCCATGGATATCTCTTCCCACTTCCACTCTGGAATGGGAAGAGGCTGCATAACTCCTCCTGGTCTCTGGTGCTCTGCTTTGACTCTCTGGCAGGTCAAGCAGGTACTGATATATCTGGCCACGTCTCGCTTGAGTCCAGACCACCAGAACCTTTTCTTTAAATCTTGGTACATCTTGGTAGAACAGGATGCATAGAGTACGGGGTACTGTGGGCTTCTTCTAAAATATTCTTCCTTAGTTCCTCATCATTGGGGACGCAAAGGCGGTCTCCAAGATAGAGGATGCCACTATCTATATTCGAAACTCTGAATTTTCTGCCTCTTGGATCTCCTGCTTGATCTTCTGGATCTCTGGTCTTGACTTTGCTTTCTTTGTATATCCACAAGCAGGGTTGACTCTAGAGTCAATGCAGAAAGTTGCCCAATTATTACCTCGACTCCAAAATCCTTTATTTCTTTCTGAAGTGGTAGAGACAGTGATGATAGGGACATCAGTGCTGCACAGGATTTTCTGCTCAGTGCATCTGCCACTTTATTAGCTTTACCTGGGTGGTAGAGGATTTCACAGTCATAATCTTTGACCAACTCTAGCCACCTGCGCTGCCTCATATTCAGATCCTTTTGAGTGAAGAAGTACTTCAAACTCTGATGGTCTGTGAAGATTCTGCACTGCACTCCATACAGGTAGTGTCTCCAGAGCTTCAGTGCAAAAACCACAGCTGCTAGCTCAAGGTCATGAGTAGGGTAATTCTTCTCATAGTCCTTGAGCTGTCTGGAGGCATATGCTATTACTTTACCGTCTTGCATGAGGACAGCTCCAAGGCCCATCTTGGATGCATCACTGTAGATGTCAAAGGCCTTGTCACTCTCTGGAACAGTCAGGATGGGAGCACTAGTCAATCTTTTCTTCAGTTCTAGGAAGCTGTGCTCGCATTTATCTGACCACTCAAACTTCTGATTCTTTCTGGTCAGGACTGTGAGAGGAGAGGCTATTCTGGAAAAGTCCTCCACAAATTTTCTGTAATATCCTGCCAGGCCTAAGAAGCTCCTGATTTCACTGGCATTCTTGGGTCTACACCAGTTGCTGACTGCTTCTATCTTGGCTGGATCAACTTGAATGCCTTCTTTGGATACAATGTGACCTAGGAAGGTCACCTGATCTAGCCAAAACTCACACTTTGAGAATTTTGCATAGAGCTTCTCCTGCTGAAGGATCTGCAGTACTATCCTCAAGTGTGTAGCATGGTCCTCTGGAGTCTGTGAGTATATGAGAATATCATCAATAAATACAATGACGAATTTATCGAGATACTCCCTGAAGATGTGGTTCATCAGCTCCATGAAGACTGCTGGAGCATTGGTTACTCCAAAAGGCATCACTACAAATTCGTAGTGGCCGTATCTTGTCCTGAAGGCGTCCTGGGGATGTCACTTTCTTTAACCTTTAGCTGATGATACCCAGAACGCAGATCTATCTTCGAGAACACTGTAGCCCCTTTGAGTTGATCAAATAAATCATCTATTCTAGGAAGGGGGTACTTGTTCTTGATGGTTACCTTGTTCAGAGCTCTGTAGTCTATGCACAGACGCATAGACCCATCCTTCTTCTTGACGAAAAGTACAGGAGCTCCCCAGGGTGAATGACTCGGGCGAATGAAGCCCTTGTCTAGTAGCTCCTGGAGTTGCTCTTGTAATTCCTTCAACTCTGCTGGAGACATACGATATGGGGCCTTCGAGACCGGACCGGTACCTGGTACTAGCTCGATCTCGAATTCCACTTCCCTGTTGGGAGGTAGTCCAGGTAGCTCTTCTGGGAATACTTCTGGATACTCACAGACTACCCGTACATCCTCCTGCTTGCGCTCTTCCTTTGCTTCTATGTCCACTATGCGTGCAAGAAAACCAGCACACCCTTGTTCTAGCATCTGGTGGGCTGCCAAGGCTGAGAGGAATTTCTGAGTCTTCCTCCTTGGGGCTCCTTGAAATTCGAACGGTGGTCCTCCTTCTGGACTGAAAACCACCTTCCTCCGGCGACAGTCCACTGAAGCGCTGTACTTACTGAGGAAATCCATGCCCAGTATGACGTCGAAGTCTGGCATCGCAAGGACTATTAGATCGACATATAGCTCTCGGTCTGAAATCTTGATTGACACAGCCCGAAGCCGCTGGGTGGATTCCATGATTTCCCCTGAAGGGAGAGTTGTCAGGAATCTGGACTCCCAACTCTCTGCTGGCACCTGTAACTTACTAGCAAAAGGTACTGATACGAAAGAATGTGTCGCCCCAGTGTCAAACAGTGTAGTAGCTAAATGTTGAAAAATAACTATTTGACCTGTTACGACCGTGGAGGCGCTGGCAGCTTCTTCCTTCGTGAGGGATAAGACTGGCATTGGTTGGAACTGGTGCTGCTTCCAACCTTCCCTGACTGATCTGAGGTCCCTCCAGTATAGTAGGCATGTAATGTAACTGAGGCTTGCCTCCATACTGTACGGACTGCTGAGGAAGTACCTTAAACTTGTTTGGGCAGTCTTTGGATTTGTGTCCTTCTTGTCCACATGAGTAGCATCCAGTTACACCCAAAAAGCATGCTCCTGGATGGGTCCTCCCACACTTAGGACAAGGTGGATACCTAGCTTGCTTGTTCTCTGGGTTTCCTTTTTGGCTGCCAGGCCACTGCTTCCTTTTGTGGTTCTTGTTCTTCCAGTTCTGGTTATTTGGCTGAGGCTTCTGGCCTCCTGTTGTCTTGTTCTCAATCAGGACTGGCTTCTGCTGTGTTTGTTGTGCCTTGATGCTATTCAGATAGTGCTCTGAGATTAGAGCACTACTGACCAACTCCTTGCTGGTCTGAGGTCGGTGCGTCCCGCTGTTCACGTTGAGTGCTATTTCAGGGTTCAGCATGCGGAGCATCAGTCTGACTCGCTCCTTCTCTGTGCTGACTAGCTCTGGGCAGAGGCAAGCTAGTCTGTTGAACTTCGTGACTGCTTCTCCCACTGGTAGGTTACCTTGTCTGAACTCCATGAAGTCCTCGTAGTGCTTGTTGGTAACCCGCATGTGGAAGAACTCCTCATAGAACTCTTGCTCGAAATCTGTCCAGCTCATCTGGTTGACTATCTTCTTACTCTTGACCCGCTCCCACCACATACGAGCATCTCCAGTTAGGCAGAAGGAGGCACATTTGACCTTCTCGACTTCTGGCCAGTCAAGAAGTTCCATTGTGCTCTCTAAAGTCTTGAACCAAGCCTGGGCATCCCAGGGCTCAGTCGTGCCTGAGAAACTTTCAGGTTTCAGCCTCTGCCACTGGACGAGGTATGCTTCTTGTCTTCGGTTCACGGCAGGGGTCTCCTGTGTGACTGGTGGAACTTCAGCCACCACTGGGGTTTCCACTCCTGCTGTGGGTGGTGTAGGGGGCACTGGGTGCTGATTTGCCATCAGTGTGGCGATGGTCTTCTGTTGCTCTGAAATCTGAGCTTGCATTTGAGCAATGACTGCCATCAGGTTTGGCTGTTCTGTGCCAGGCTCATTGTTATCTTGAACTGGAGTTCTGTCCCTTGCATTAGGAGCTCGGCCTCTTCTTGCCATCTAATAATGCATAAGGGAACAAGAAATCACTACTACATCTCTAGGTATAAACTTGCCTTCTTACTTAGCAACCTAATATCCATTATAGGGATTAAACATGATTCCGTGATACTAAGGTATTAAACATGCTTCCTTGTTCTATGCACATATGAGTAAGTACTTAAGCATTTCTCTATACTGCAATTAAATAAAGGAGCAATAGAAAAACTGAAACTTAAAACTTTCTTACTTGAAGACGGCAAGGTTGATGCTGATGTGTGTGTGATGCTAGAGAATGGGAACTGCTCTGATACCAACTGTAGCGACCCGCCTTCTCTACCTTAGACGGACCGTTACTTTGTCTACTTCTTGACTCTAATGCAACGACTAAAAATGCGGAACATTCTTTAACTTTTTTTTTGTATTTAAATCTATCTAAGCATGATATTCTAACTTAAACACCACAACACATGTTCTATAACATTACTGAAGCATTATAGAATATGAATGTAACTTTTCTAAGTATATTTTAAGCAATAAGACTTAATTCGAAAGGAGACTAATAACATCTTGGCATATGATGATATTCTAACTTTAACAGTCATGCATTTAAACTCATCACACAAGGTTCTATAATATTACTAAAGCATTATGGAATATGAATGCAACTTTTCTAAGCATATTTAAAGAAATAAAAACTAAATTCCAAAGGAGACTAACAACATCTTGGCACATATAGAATGACATGGAATCTTTACTCGTGGTTTTTAAGACATGCAAAATATCTAAAACGCAAATACTTGGATAAATTCTATGTGATCTAACTTAAACTAAGAATCTGTAACACATGCACTTTAAGTTTTTATTCATCTTGTCCCAAGGACCTCTCCAAGGTCAGCCACCACACACACGTCACTCAGCACCGCCTCGTCGCCTTCCTTCAGAATTGCTTGCCTTTACCTTCACCTACAGTAAGAGGAAATGCAACTAATACGCATAAAGCTTAGCAAGACTATCTAGCTCACAAAATCACGAAATGTGCAAGCATACTTTTTAAACAATGTGAAATCACATGAGATACTTTTATGCTTATAAGAAACACTAAAACATGTATAACTCAAAACATGCATACTCAAGCATTAATAAGTCTTAACTCACTTTTTCTTGGCTTAACTTGAAACTTTAGCAATTCTTTAATTTTAAATCTTTCTTTAACTTTTAGAAAATTCTGCTAAAGCATATACTTGAAAATAATACTCACTTGGATCCACTTAAGACGTAAGTACCATCTTATGCGCGTTCCCTAAAAGGTTGGGGTAGCGAGCCACCAATCCTAATAGAGCAGACCTTGGTCTACCAGGGCCAAGACCTTGGAATTGGACACCTGGATTTCTTTAACGACGCCCTTGGACGCCGGGTACTGGCCTTAGAAAATAAAATACTTACTCTTTCTTATCTTGAATGCCTTGGCATTTTAACGAGCACCTTGTGTGCCCAAATCCCTAAGTCTTGACTTTTGGGGATTTCTTAAGGCCTTGGCCCTTTCTTTTCTTCTCTTTATCTTCTCTTTTCTTTTCTCATAGCTTTTCTTAGACCCTAACCTCATATAGGGTACTTAATTAAACTTATACAAGCATGGATTAACTAGGATTACATGCAAAACCATAAACTAAAGGAAAAATTACATTTTTAACTTTCTAACGGGAAAAACTTGCGGAAAACCGCCTCTTACTGCAGGTGAGCAGTACTTACATTGATATCTTGGACTTACAACCAAGAACGGCGTCGGACGTTCTGGAGAAACTCAGAGTCTCGGAGATTTCTTCGCGCTCACGCGTTCCTCTCGTCGCGGGGATTCCGAATATCGGAAAATCTCTCGGAGGAGAGCCTTGGCCGGCCACCGGAGGAAAGCCCTTGGGCTTGGTGTGGTTTCGCCCAAGAGAGGAGAGGAGAGGGGCGGCGTGAGGGCTTGGGCGAGGAAGAGGGTTTAGTTGAGAGAAAAATAAAATTTCTCTCCTTAATTATCTATTTATACTTAGGGTATTTAAGTCCAACTTTTAACTTAACTTAATATCTCTCTATTTTCTTTCAGCACACCCCTGCTGGGGCTCCTGGTTAACCCAACCAACTTAAGTCGTTGATCCCATAGGAGGTCTCGGGTTGAAAACTCGTCCAGGCAACTTTTTGCCGAAAACTCTATTTCTTTTAATAAAAATACTAACCGGACTCGGAAAATTCCATAAAAATATTCTAAAAATTCCTAAAAATATCTAGAATATTTCTAAAACATTTTTAAATAGTTCTAAGGACTTTAAGAACTTCAATATGGAAATTTCGGGGCGTTACAGGACCTCCGTCTCTATTCGAGGAAGGCGTTGATCCATACTCAATGGTGGAGGCTCTCGCAGGTGCTCCTCGATCTCGGCGGTGAGATCGGCTACGTCGACATCCACCTCGTTGTTCGAATCAATCTAATGTCGAGAACCTAGTCGTCTCCATGACAATACTGTTGGATCGAGAAAAATGATAGAGGGGGGTGAATATCGTTAAAACTTTTTTTCGGATTAAGGAAAGAGTAAATGCAGCGGAAACAAAACAATCACACAAAAACACAAGTATTTTACTTGGTTCAGAGTCACGGTCATCTCCTAATCCAAGGCCCACAGTCCTTGACTGTTTACTTTGGGCAATTCTATAATCCCGCAAAAGGTTTACAAATTTTAGTACAAGAATGTTGCAGTAAAAGAAAAGAGCTACACATTTCGTTACCGATGCCCGATGTGGATTGTACTTTGGAGCAGAGGGTCATCGTCGGCACTGGAATCTAGAAGTCAGAGTTTGCTAGTGCGGAGCGCTTGAACGAAAAGCTTTGGAGCGTTAGAAAGTAGTCGTGTTGAAGCCTTGGGGTCGAGCACCCTTTTATAGTGCTCCTGGGGGCGCCTGAGACGTTGGGAGCGCCTGACACATGCCTTCATCTGCGAAAAACTCAATCTGCAGCTCGATCATCGCTTATCCCCTTCGACTAAGCCTCTAGAGCTGACTGGGGCGCCCGGGACCTCTTGGGTGCTTAGCTTGACTTGGTCCGCTGACTTCGTCGCTGATTTGCTTCAATTACCTCTTTTAGCTTTGACCTTGGGTGCCCGGGACCTCCCGGGCGCCTAGCCTAGTGTGGTTTCAATGCGGTTCATGCTTCCTCGCTGTTTTGGCCTTGACCTTGGGCGCCCGGGACCTCCCGGGCGCCTAGCCCAGCTGCCTGCCCCTTTCCTTTGGGGTGTTCTGAGCTGTAGAAATACACTCCTTCGGTCCCTGCAACCAAGGTTAGTTCCAAAACAAACATAGCAAGAATATTAGTTAATATTTACAACCGTAGCTGTCTTGGTTCTGACTTCGGATCTCCCAAATGGAACCCTAGGTTGAACCGACGCCTACTGTTCCCTCGACGGGGAACGCGTCCTCACCTACTCCTCTCAGGAGAGTTTACCTTTTGCCAACCGGCTCCTCCGGTTGGACTTTTGCCCAATCCCCTTGACCAGGTCTTCTTGCCCAACTTCCGGTCAGGTCTTCGGTGCCCAGCCCCTTGCAAGGACTTTGTGCCCAGTCCTCGACCAGGACTTCTTTGGCCGACTTCTGGTCAAGTCTTCTTGCCTAGTCCTTGACTAGGACTTCTTTACCCAGCCCTTTTCCAGGTCATCTTGCCTAGTGCACCTAGGACTTCTTTCTGCACACTCAGTGAACAAGTTAGACAACGATAATATCATAACTTCTGAACTCTTTGCCATTATCAAAACCTAGGTTTGACTTAGGTGCTGCCTGCACCAACATTCTCCCCCTTTTTGATTTATGGCAACCCGGTTCAAAAAGTTAAGTTAAACAAACAAAAATAGGTAAAGTACCAGATTTAATTTCCTCCCCCTGGAAGAAATCTCCCCTTGAGTTTTTCAAAAATTTGTGGGGTTTTTGAAAAAGTTTTCTAAGTCTTTTATTCTAAAATTGAAAAAGCTTTTCAGGTTTTCAATAGTTAGAAAATTTTTAAAAAAATGATTTTTAATTTAGAAAAATTTCCCAAAATATTTTGAGTTGGGCACTTAGAAAATTTTCAACATATTTAGCTTTAGCACTTAGAAAATTTTCACCCAAAAAAAATTTAGAGTAAGTACTTAGAATAATTTCGAAAACACTTTTAAGTTAAGTACTTAAAATAATTTTTGAAAACAATTTTGAGTTAAGTACTTAAAATAATTTTTGAAATACTTTTGAGTTAAGTACTTAAAATAAATTTTGAAACAGAAACTTTTGAATTTATAACACTTAGAAACTTTTTTTCAAGTGATTTTGAATTACTTTACTTTTTGAAAAAGGAGATAAAAAAATTTGTTTAAAAATTTAAATTTTAAAACCTTCTTTTCTCTCCTTTTCAATCTCTCCCCCTTTGCCATATATCAAAAAAATATAGTAAAAAAACTGAGTAATACAAGTAAGGTGATGTACTGAACCAATTCTATGTTTAAACTGGGCCAAATCAATTTAAAATTTCTCTTTCAAGTCATGTGTAGCCCAATGAGCTACTTACTAACTGTTATAAACAGTAGCTTTTGCTAGGGTTAGTCAAGTTAAGTGATCTGATCAAGTTAGATTTTCTAAGCTTGACACTTAACCTGATTGTTGTTCAATTGGTATTAAGTGCCCCAATTACAGCAGATGCACTGACTTAAAGCATCTTGAATCAAGGTATAGACCTAAGCATCTCAACCCAGTCTAGGTTATCAATCAAAAGTACCCTAAGGTGCTTGTGAGATGCTGGCTTCTAGATCTATAGGTGCATGTAGTTCTAGGGTTAGGGCCTAATCTAAGTCCAATTGTAAAAAAGCCCTAGTTTTGAAGGGGGTAAGTTTTGAAAAGAAAACTAAGTCAGAAAATCATAAAAAAAATTTCAAAATAAAATAAGATAAGAAATAAAACAGTTTTAACAAAACATAAATAGAGTAGTCCTATTCTACCAAGCATAACCCTAACTGCCTTCTTAGTGAGCTGAACTCAGACTCAGGTAAGGGTTTGGTGAAGATATCAGCTGAGTTAGATTTTGAGTCTACATGCTTAAGGACTATCTCACCCCTGGCTACATGATCTCTTACGAAGTGGTGTTTAACTTCTATGTGTTTAGTTCTAGAGTGTTGGATTGGCTTCTTGGTTAGATTGATTGAACTTATATTATCAATGTAGACTTAGGTTTGGGTGTAGTCATGCTGGAAGTCTTTAAGAGTGTGCATCATCCATAAAAGTTGTGCAACATACTCTCCTAAAGCAACATACTCAGCTTTGGTTGTGGATAGAGCTACGCAGTGTTGCTTTCTGCTGCACCAACTGACTAGACTATATCCTAAAAGTTGGCGGCTTCCATTTGTACTCTTTCTATCCAGTTTGCATCCAGCATAGTCAGAATTCGAGTATCCTGACTGGTCAAAAGTTGAGGTCCTAGGATACCAAATCCCTACATTTAGGGTGTCCTTAATGTATCGAGTATTCTTTTTAGGGCTGCTAAGTGTGTTTCCTTAGCACAGGTGATTTGAGTTCAATGTTACCTGACCCAATGACTTTGAGTGTAGCATTGTTGCCAAAAGCTACTGAGCCTAGGTTCTTGAACTTGAGTTTGGTGAATTTCAATTTATCCCCAGTCATGTGTCTGGAGCACCCACTATCCAACATCCATTGGTCTAAATCTTTATGTTCCTACACATAAAGAATTTGTTGATTTGGATCCAATTAGAATTAAGGATAGCTTAAATTGATTTTCACACCCTAGTCTGTTTCACTCAATCTATAGTTATCAATCACGTTAACCTTATGAGTTTTTGTGAAACAGGTTTTAATAGAAGTAAAGATTTTATTTTGAAAAATCATGATTAATTTTGAAAAGTTAAATTAATTTTTCTTTTTTAAAAAAATGATTAAATCTAAGATTAATTGAAATCTGTGTTAGATTCAAATCTGACAATAGTAAAGTGAATTTGGTTTTCAATAATCGGCTTCCAGGTCTTGGCGAGGCCCTAGGTCTTCTTTGGCCATAACCTTATTGGATCATCAACCCTTTCCTTGACAAAGTCTTTTATTGAAAATTCATCTTCAAGTTACTTCTTGAAAGATTTTGGTCTAACTAGCTTGGGTCTTGGATTGGTAGCTTCGGCTAGTTCCGCCAAAATGGCTTCCCTAACATACTATCATCTCACCTCCACCCAATACTATGTTGTCCAAATTTCAGTTAATCGTTTTAGTCCTTAATCTAACCAGTCCTAAGTCCTAGCATGATAATTTGCAGAAAATAAATAAACAAGCAAGCATGTAATTTTAAAATAATAAAAGAATTTATCTAACTATAAAAATTGTTTTTAAGTTGACTCTCCCTGGACTAGAGCCACAATAATGATTAGACAAGATATGAATCTTGTCCTTGGGGATCCAATACTGGTTTGGTCTAGCTTCCGTCGTCCGACTCCAATTCTGATCCGGTGTCGATGTCTTCTAAAGTAGTCAAGGCGAGCAGGTTCGATTGTGGGGCCTCTTCTTCTTCGGAGGAAGACTCGTCCCACGTGGCTTGAAGGGCCTTCTTCCTTCTTATCTTCTTGGCTTCTTTTAGATTAGGGCACTCCGATTTGTAGTGTCCCTTCTTGTTACATTCGTAGCAGGTCACGTTTGATTTAGTCTTAGACGTTGAAGGTTCAGCTGGATCTTCCTTCTTCCGGCTGGCTTTTCTTCTGTTGGTCTGATGCTTCAGCTCCTTGTAGTAGTCCCGAGCAAGCCGAACCAGCTTGGGTCGATCCCCTTCGCTGTCTTCTAAGTTTGAGTCTGAGTCAGACTCGGGTGCAGGTTGAAGTTTTTTCTTGGCCACCTTTCCTTGGGTTTTTCCTGCAAGAAAAGTAATACCTTTCTCAGCTAAAGTGTAGTTAGTCTGCTCATGTAGTTCTAATTCTGAAAATAACTCGTCTAATTTAATTTTAGAGAGGTCCCTAGAAACTTTGTAAGCATCTACCATAGATGCCCACAAAGTATTTCTTGGGAAGGCGTTTAGAGTGTACCTGATAAGGTCACGGTTTTCTACCTTGTGACAGATTGTTTGTAGACCGTTCATCAGCTCCTGGATCCTGGCATGGAGCTGGGCTGCTGACTCGCCTTCGTTCATTTTGATTGTGTACAATTTGTTCAGCAATAGGTTCCTCTTGCTGATTCGGGAGTCGGAGGTACCTTCGTGCAACTCGATCAACTTACTCCAGAGTTCCTTCTCACTGTTGAAGGGTCCCACCTGGTTTAGTTCTTCTTTGGTTAATCCGCATTGGAGTGTCTGGGTTACCTTTGCATCAGCCTCGATCTTCTTCTTCAGCGAGGCGTCCCATTATGTGTAATGTTTAGCCACTCCTTCAGAATTCTTGAGGATTTCTAAACCAGATTGGATTATGATCCACATATCCACCTGAGTTTTCAAGTGGACCTCCATCCGACTCTTCCAGTAGGAGAAGTCTTCTCCACTGAAGAGTGGTGGTCTGGCTGTGCTGAAACCCTATTGCATGGCGATTTTAAGATTTCTGAAATAACAAAAAAAAGGAAAATTCTATCTCAAGACTTGGTCTTGGATTAGTAGTGCGGGAATAAGATAATAAAAAAATGATCGAGTGGTGTTGCACCAGCCTTGATTAATGAGAAAAATTCGAAAGAAAAAGAAATTAAAAATTTTCGTAAAATTCAAAACCTCTCAAATTGGTGGTTGCACCAAATTTGAGCCACCCGCACTGATACCACTTGTTGGATCGAGAAAAATGATAGAGGGGGTGTGAATATTGTTAAAAAAAATTTCGGATTAAGGAAAGAGTAAATGCAGCGGAAAAAAAACAATAACACAAAAACACAAGTATTTTACTTGATTCGGAGTCGCGGTCGGCTCCTACTCCAAGGCCCACGGTCCTGGACCGTTTACTTTGGGCAATTCTATAATCGCGCAAAAGGTTTACAAATTTCAGTACAAGAATGTTGCAGTAAATGAAAAGAGCTACACTTTTCGTTATCGATGCCCGATGTGGATCGTACTTCGGAGCAGAGGGTCGTCGTCGGCGCTGAAATCTCGAAGTCAGAGTTTGCCGGTGCGGAGCGCTTGAACGAAAAGCTTTGGAGCGTTAGAAAGTAGTCATGTTGAAGCCTTGGGGTCGAGCACCCTTTTATAGTGCTCCTAGGGGCGCTTGAGACGTTGGGGACGCCTGACACGTGCCATCATCTGCGAAAAACTCAATTCGCAGCTCGGTCAGCGCTTATCCCCTTCGACTCGGCCTCTGGAGCTAACTGGGGCGCCCGGGACCTCCTGGGCGCCTAGCTTGCCTTGGTCCGCTGGCTTCGTGGCTGATTTGCTTCGATTACCACTTTTGGCTTTGACCTTGGGCGCCCGGGACCTCCCAGGCACCTAGCCCAGTGTGGTTTCAATGCGGTTCTTGCTTCCTTGCTGTTTTGGCCTTGACCTTGGGCGCCCGGGACCTCCCGGGCGCCTAGCCCAACTGCCTGCCCCTTTCCTTTGGGGCGTTCTAAGCTGCAGAAACACACTCCTTCGGTCCCTGCAACCAAGGTTAGTTCCAAAACAAACATAGCAAGAATATTAGTTAATATTTACAACCGTAGCTGTCTTGGTTCTGACTTCGGGTCTCCCAAATGGAACCCTAGGTCAAACCGACGCCTACAGTTCCCACGACGAGGAACGCGTCCTCACCTACTCCTCTCAGGAGAGTTTACCTTTTGCCAACCAGCTCCTCCGGTTGGACTTTTACCCAATCCCCTTGACCAGGTCTTCTTGCCCAACTTTCGATCAGGTCTTCGATGCCCAGCCCCTTGCCAGGACTTCGTGCCCAGTCCTCGACCAGGACTTCTTTGCCCGACTTTTGGTCTGGTCTTCTTTCCCAGGCCTTGACCAGGACTTCTTTGCCCAGCCCTTTGCTAGGACATCTTGCCTAGTGCACCTAGGACTTCTTCCTGCACACTCAATGAACAAGTTAGACAATGATAATATCTTAACTTCTGAACCCTTTGCCATTATCAAAACCTAGGTTTGACTTAGGTGCTGTCTGCACCAACAAAAACCCCGGTGGTCGTGATGTCTATGGCCGCTAAAGAAAAATTCCTAACCCCTATCTCATCAAACTCGGTCATAGTGATGACCTCCCCAATAGAGATGTCGCGACCATTGTCATAAAGGAGGGAAGTGATAATGTGACAGTAGGGCATGCGTACTCGGGAATGGGTGGATAAACTAGACGCATAAATGACCGTCCGGAACATGTGTAGACCAATGTCTATGTCCAGGTGGTGGATCATCACGTAGAGAAGGAAAGTTTGGAAAGGTCGCATAGTTGCAACATCTCGAGAGGTCAACGAAAGGATGCAGCAGACCAGGACTCTGTAAAGAGCGTAGTCCTGTATGCGCAGATCGATAGACTGAAATCTCTGTACAGTGGGGTCCCTCTCCTCTCCAAAAAAGTAAGAATAGAGAGTATCAAGAGTGATATGTGAATAGGGAGGATCGAAGGGAAGGTCTGTCGAAGGATAACAGCAAAATGTGGACTGAGAAGGTTGTAGTCCAAGGAAATGGCTAAACAGACTGGGTGTGATGGTGAGTGGAAGGGTCTGTACAGTGGTGGTGTAACAGAGGTCATCAATTTTGACCAAGTTATTATAAAATTCAGCACATAAGGTTGTGTTGACTTAACTGGTACAATATACAAGATGGTCTAGCTAGTAGAAGTTTATAACATCTATTGATAACAGGCAAGACTGGATAAAGAAACTTCTATTTAGATAGTGTGTCTTGATAGGTATGTAAATAGTGTGTGAGAACCTATTGAATAAAGCTATGGTGGGAACCTAGGGTCTGGGCTAGGCTCGACCCCGGGGTCGGTTTGCGTAACTCGGCGTTTACTATCGGGGTGGCATTGTGAAAATAGAGTAGTCGAGGGAGAGTGAACAACTCAAGGGTGCCTTAGAAGTGAGGAGAGTATGAGGAAGGAGTGGTTTGAGGTGTGGGAGAAGAAGGATGGCCGTGAAGAGTTTATAAAGGGGGATAACGGGCGCCCGTCAGGGCTCTTGGGCGCCCGTGACAGAATGAAGGCGCTCGAGTCTGTCTCAGGCGCCTGAGTTCAGGCTTTTCAGCTTCTGGCAGTGTTGACTGCCTCGATTGCTGGGAAAGGTTTGGAGCACCCGTGAGGGTCTCGGGAGTTCATGTTGACCAAGTTTGACCAAATAATTTTTCAATCAAACCCTAGGTTCCATTGTAATTATGATCAAAACTTAGTTTGATTAACAACAATGGGTTAGTTTGAAATTTTTAAGATTTTTTAAATTTTGCACAGTTAACTTTTGAAGAGCTTAACTTAATTTCCGAAAATCTTAAGTTTAAAAAAAATGACATTTTGAAAATTTGTGTTTCAGCTGATTTTGAAAGACCTAGTTTTAATTAAGTGCATTTTAATTTTTAAAAAATGATGCTTGGTGAAATTTTGAATTTGATAAATATTAAGTGACGTTTTAATTTTGAAAATTTTAAGTAACATTTCAAAATGTTAAATGTATAATTTTAAATGTAGAATTAATTTTGAAAAATAGAAGATGTAGAAAAATGTTGAATTAATTTTGAAAAAATATTGTAGAGATAATTTTGAAAAATGTAGAATTGATTTTGAAAAAATGTTGAATTAATTTTAAAAAATGTTAAATTAATTTTGAAAAAATTGTTGAATTAATTTTGAAAAACTGTTTAATGGTTGGTTGAAACTACATTATTAGGTCCTAGACATCTCACCCAATTCTAAGTGGCAAAACAGGTTTCCTTATCTGTTTTATGAGATGTATTAATTTTTATCTTTGAATTAATGTTAAATCTAAGACTTAATTAAAACTTGTGTTAGATTCAAATTTATTAAATAGTAATTTAAAGATGAGTTTTGATAGTTGGCTTCCAGGTCTTGCCGAGGCACAGAGGCCTTCTTTGGCCGTAGCCTTATTGGAGCAACAACTCTTTCTTTGACAAAGCCTTTTACTAAAAGTTCATTTTCAAATTACTTCTTGAGAAATTTTGGTCTAACTAACTTAGGATTTGGTTCGGTAGCTTCGGCTTGTTCCACCGGACTAAACAGACCAAGTAGGGTACACCTTACCCTACTTGACTTTTTAGAAGGGCTTCCCTAACTTACTATCATCTCACCTCCACTTAATACTATGTTGTTCAAGTTTCAAATAAGTCTTTTATCCTTAACTAACCATTCCTATATCTAAGCATAATAAAATTACAAAAATGAAATAAACAAGCAACAAGCAATTATTCAAGCAAGCAATCATCTAAGTATAAAAATAGTTTCTATATTAGCTCCCCCTGGACTGAAGCCTCGATAAGGGTTAGGTAAGATGTGAATCTTGTCCTTGGGGATCCAATATTGGATTGGTCCAGCTTGTTTAATCAAACATAGCTTTGGGACCCATGCTTGGACTCGGGTTCTAGGTTGGTTCAATACGGAACAATAAGACCATTATCGCGAGTTGGTTCGATAGCCTAGTCCGGATCGATTTAGAACTGACTTCTGATTTCTAAGAATCATGTCATGATTCTTGGAACCCGAAGTGAATCATTCTAATGCGACTTTAAGTTCCTTGACTTGAGTTTTCAAGGAGGAATTCTCTTCCTCAAGCTTTTGAACTTGAGTCGAGTTTCCATCTTGAACTGACTCGGTCAAAGAACTTGAGTTGACTTCCTCTTTCAGGAGTTTGACTTCCTGTCGAAGGGTTTCAACCCAGATGTTGGCTTTCGCCAATTTGCGTGACAAATAAGAAATAAGATCGTAAAGCTCTGATTCAAAATAACCTCTTACCGTGATCCGTTCATCCACCGAGATCGAGAGCTTTTCGGTGTCGACGTCTTTGTCCGGTTCTGATTCCGTTCCGGAGTGGATGTCTTCTGAGGCGGTCAACACGAGGAGGTTTGAGTGCGGAGCTTCTTCTTCTTCCGAGGACGATTCGTCCCAGGTGGCTTGAAGTGCATTCTTCTTCCGTGCTTTTTTGTTCTCCTTCAGGTTGGGGCACTCTGATATGAAATGTCCCTTCTTGTTGCACTCGTAGCATGTTACGTTACCTTTGTTCTTTGTTGAGGGTTCAGCTGGATCTTCCTTCTTCCGATTAGTCTTCTTTTTGTTCATTTGACTCTTGAGCTCCTTGTAGTAGTCAGGAGCCAATCAGACCAGTTTTGGATGATCTCCATCGTCATCGGACTCCGAATCTGAGTTGGACTCGGGTACTAGTGGTTGCTTCTTCTTCTGAGATCTTCCTGGTGTTTTCCCTGCAACAAAGACAATACTCTTCTCGACCAATGTAGCATTAGTTTGCTCGTGTAATTCTAATTCAGAAAATAACTCATCTAATTTAATTTCGGAAAGGTTTCTAGACACTTTGTAGGCATCTACCATTGATGCCCATAGTGTGTTCCTTGGGAACGAGTTCAGAGTATACCTTATTGGGCCATGGTTTTTGACCTTGTGACCTATTGTATGTAGCCCGTTCATCAGCTCCTGGATTCTTGCGTGGAGATGTGCTACCGATTCGCCTTCATGCATTTTGATTGTGTAGAGTCTGTTGAGTAGTAGATCACTTTTGCTGATCTGCATATCTGACGTACCTTCGTGCAGTTCAATTAGTTTGTTCCAAAGTTTCTTCGCGCTGCTAAAGGGTCCGACGCGGTTTAACTCTTCCTTCGTCAAGCCGCATTGTAGTGTCTGTGTGGCCTTTGCATCGGCTTCGATTTTTTTTCTTGGGTGGTCTGTCCCACTCTGTGTAGCCTTGCACCTCACCTTGTGCGATCTTGGGTATATCCAGTCTGGACTGGATGATAATCCACATGTCCACCTGAGTTTTCAGATGAACCTCCATCCTACTCATCCAATAGGAGAAATCTTCTCCTGAGAAGAGTGGTGGTCTGGCGGTGATATAACCTTCTTGCATGGCCATTGAGATTTATCTAAAAATTTGCAAAAAAAAAAAGAAACTTTGTCCCAAGACTAAGTCTTGGCTTAGTAGTGCGGTAGCAAAGAAATAATAATAAAGAACTCGAGTGGTGTTGCACCAACCTCGATAAACGGTTCAATTACAAATGAAAAAAATATTATAAAATCAAAAAAATCCGAAAAATCGCTCAATCGGTGGTTGCACCAGATTTGATCAACCCGCTCTGATACCACGTGTGAGATCGTTTAGAATCGATAGAGGGGATGAATATCGATAAAATCTTTTCGGATTAAAAAGAGCAATTACGCAGTGGAAATTTCAAAACAATGCTGACACTTTTTCTTTTACTTGGTTCGGAGTCTAGATCGGCTCCTACTCCAAGGCTTACGGTCCTTGACCGTTTACGTTGGGTAATTCTATATTTCGCAAAACAGTTACAAGTTTAAAGTTCGAATACAAAATTTAAGTACAACAATTAATTAAAGAAAATACCGACGACCGGAGAAGATTCGAAGATCGGAGTCGCGGGTCGTCGTTGGCGCTTGAGACTTGAGCACGGAGCGTTGGGAGCAGAGCGCTTGAGCTTTTTCGTTGGAAGCAATTATGTTTGGAAGCAAGGGGATGAACCCCTTTATATAGGGTTTTCCTGGGTGCCTGCATTGAAGGGGGCGCCTGACACGTGGCCCTTTCTGCACGAATCCTCATCCGCAGACTTGGCCAGCACTTATCCCTTTGACTGGGGCGTCTGAATCGACGAGGGCGCCTATATCAACCCAGGCGCCTCATTTGATGACGTGGAAGCTTTGGTTTGAGACTGCTTGGAACACCTTCATCTGGGGCGCCTGTCACCATACAGGCGCCTGACTCCATTCAGGCGCCTGGGAAGCAGAACACTTCAACCTTTATTCATGCAACCAGGGTTAGTTCCAAAACACAAACAATATATAAGTTATGTCCAGTTAACAGCCTGAGTTGTCTTGGTTCTGACATTGGGCTTCCAAAATGGAACCCTAGGTCGAACCGACGCCTAATGTTCCCTCCTATGGGGAACGCGTCCTTGCCTACTCCTCTCAAGAGAGTTTACCTTTTTGCCAACCGGCTCCTCCAGCTGGACATTTACCCAATCCTCTGGATCAGGTCTTCGTGCCCAGTCCGCGACCAGAACTTATTGCCCAACCCCCAGACAAGTCTTCGATGCCCAACCCTCGGCCAGGACTTATTGCCTAATTCCCCGAATCAGGACTTCATGCCCAGTCCGTGACCAGGACTTATTGCCCAACCCTATGTCATGACTTAGGTGCTCAGCCCTCAGCTTATTGCCCAATTCCTTGAATTAGGCCGTCGTGCCTAGTTTACCTATGACTTTTCCTGCGCACTTAAAGAACTTCATTAGATCACAAGATAACTTTAACTTATGAACCCTTTGCCATTATCAAAACACAGGTTCAATCTTGGTGCTTCCAGCATCAACATATAAGAGATGTGATGGAAATGTAGTGGTATTTCTTGTACTTTATGTAGATGAAATTTTGTTAATTGGCAACAATGTCAAAGTGTTTCAGACGTAAGGGTATGGTTGTCCAAACAATTCGATATGAAGGACTTAGGAGAAGCGTGACACATCCTTGGGATCAAGGTCATAAGGGATCGCCAGAAAAGGATATTGTGCTTATCCCAAGCTTCATACATAGACACCATCCTAGCTCATTTTAGCATGGAAAACTCCAAGAAGGGGTTTTTATCTTTCAGGCATGGAGTTCCTCTCTCTAAGGAGATGTGTACGAAAACATCAAAGGAGATAGAGTAAATGAAGGCAGTTCCTTATGTATCGGTTGTAGGAAGCCTCATGTATGCTATGTTGTGCACGAGACCAGATATCTACTTTGTCATAGGCATGGTCAGTAGATATCAGAGTAACCCTAGACAGGGACATTGGACTGCGGTAAAGCATATATTGAAATACGTGAGATGGACTAGGGATTATATGCTGGTTTACTAGGCAGACCAATTAATTCCTGTAGGTTATACAGATTCGGATTTCCAGTCAGATAGGGACAAGAGTAAGTCTACCTCAGGGTTTGTCTTTACTTTAGGAGGTGGAGCCATAGTTTGGAGGAGTGTCAAGCAGAAATGCTTGGCGGACTCCACCATGGAAGCTGAGTACGTAGCAACCTCCGAGGCAACCAAGGAAGCTGTATGGCTCAGGAACTTCATCATGGACTTGGATGTGATTCCTGGTGCAGTTGGAAACTTGAAGGGACCACGAGCCCATAAGGCGAGTAAACACATAGAGTGCATGTACCACCTGATACGAGAAATCATAAAGCAAGGAGAAGTTGTTGTCGCCAAGATTGCATCGGATGACAACCTGGCGGATCCTTTCACTAAGGCTCTTTCGCCAAGAGATTTTCATCGGCATGTGGAGGATATGGGAGTTAGATGTATGGCAGTGTGAGAACAGCAGAGTCTTTGAGTATAAGTGGGATATTATTAGATGTATACTAAAAGACTTGTCTTTTTATATATGATCATCTGCATTTTGAAAGAGAATCATAACAAAACAGATGCATAATTATATTAGTATATGCATAAAAGTCCTTTACTTTGCATTGTAGATAACATGGTATGTGGTGACACACAGAAGATCATGTTATCAGTCCCTTGCATTGTATAAGTAGAGGCTCACAACCGAGACAGAGTTGGACAAACCATCGGGATGGTTGTAGTGTAATTAGGTGTGGTTTGTCTTGACTTTAGAATTACACTAGTGTGCTTTGTGTGCATTGAGAAGGATCAAAATAGAGGTCATCCAATTTGTACTGACTTATTAATTAGATTGAACCTCGAATTATTATGGAGTACAATCTCTAAATCCCGATATAATAATGGGCACACATAGTTAATATTTTATTTCTTTGATTTACCATTGGGTGAGATTTATTTTGCTAAATTGATAGGCCTGGTAAGTTGGGAAATAATATTAATTATATGGTGTGGCATTGATTATTGACGAAATCCATGTTCTGGTGAGTTGGGATGATGATGCTCCTTTGATGAGCTCATAAGGTTCATCATGTTAAATCATGCAGGTAGATTTGATCCAACATGATGATAAGGTTAAGTGGTACTAGTCAATGAGTTAGAAGTTGATTAATTAAAATTGTCAGTAATTTAAATTAATCGACGGGCATACGATATTATAAACACGGGAAGATAGATGTACTCATAATAGATGATGCCCATATGAAAATATAGGGGTTGGTGAGGAAGTTCAATGGAGATACTTTAGTGGAATGGATCTTCATTAATGGATCAGTTTTAGATATCAAATAGCAAGCCAAGACCCAACTCCTCCTCATGGTCCCTACCTTAGCCCTATATATATCCCATGGGATCAAGAAACTAAGGCTAATCAATCATTCATCCAACACAAGGCTTCTCCCCACAACCTCTCTCTTTTCTCTCTCCTAGGGCACCGGCGTGTGAAGGGAGAAGAAGCTCCTCTCCTTCTTCTTTCTTGCGTCTAATCTTCTTCTTCTCTCTTCCACTTGGTGGCTGACTACCACTAGGCAAAGGGAGGGGTGTCCTCTCCCTTTTCTGGTGCATGGTGAGGGAAGAAAAGGAGTAGGCGCCCGGCGCAAGGAGGGGCGGCGGCACAAGCTTGCGGCGTGACTTGGAAGAGTTGGTGGCCGATTTGTGTTGGTGTAGGAGAGTCCTTCTCTCTTCTATCTTCTTCCCTATCTTCTCCTCAGCAACTGCCTTATGGCCAGCAACCTTGGGGGACATTGGAGGGCTGGCGGCACATGGGTAGGAGGTGAAGAATCTGGCGGTAAAAACCCTAGGCTAGGGTTTTGCATGGTGAGGGAAGAGGAGATTGTTTGATGCCCCTTGGCGATTCCGGTTCTCGGTAGCTCATCGCCCACACGATGTTCGAGAGAGAAGGGACATAAGGTAGATGGCTACGAGGTAAAGGAAGGTATAAAATTCTTCCTTGGCTCCTTTGATTTAGTCTTATCATTTTATGTGTGTTAATTAATTATTATGGTTTTGATTATTTGATAATCATGGTTAATAATTAATTAATTGGACCCCGATAATAAACTCAAAAATTGGCGATCCACTCGTCGTCTTTTTCGTGGTCGATCGATTAGGCGAATTACAAGCTTCGATCTTTGAGAATGGTCAAGTTGTAATTCGAATTGATCGATATGATGACGAGATGGTCGTTTGGGAGACGGGTCTCTATTCGGATTAATTTTTAATTCGTAGATATGGAGAGGTCTATCAAGGACGACCAAGTATTCGCTTAGGAAATCCGCCAAGTCATATCCCATCAAAAGATATCACTTTTGGTATGAGGCATTTTGGGTAGAGTTCAAGAGCAAAACCATGAGGGCTTATGCCTAAAGTGAACAATATTATACCATTGTGGAGATATCTAAATCCCTTCGGTCCTAAGAAGTGGTATCAGAGTCCAGAAAAACTTTTCAATTTCTAACTCCAAGGTCTAACCAAAAGGTCTAACCACCGACTGTGCACTGTAGGATCGAGTAGAGCGAAGAAGGGGGGGTGGAGTGAATAGCACTCTTAAAAAACTTTTCAATTTCGGAAATGAGTATGCAACAGAAATAATAAACTTAAAAAATAACAATGCTAACACGGTTTATTTTTACTTGGTTCAAAGTTTGTGATGGCTCCTACTCCAAGGTCCACTATTCTTGATCGTTTACTTTGAGCAATCCACTAATGATTTGGAATGATTACGCAAATATTGATTTTACGTATAATAAAGAAACAAATTATACTGACTACTTTGAAATGTAGAAGAAGAAGCAGTTTTGTCTTCGAAGTAGCGTTTTAGCGTCTTTGAGTTTCTTTGGGCGTAACACGCAACATAGGAAATAGTAGTAGTGTTATCTTTGAGTGCATTGCTCGAACACTCTTATAAAGGGTCATACGAGCGCCTATATAGCTCTCTCAGGTGCCTCCAATCTGCTGATGTGGTCATCAATTGTCGAACTTGATCCTCATGTTCTATGCACTCTTGGGTGCATATATCAACTTGGGTGCCTGTGTTGGTGGCGTGTATTGTCTACTCAGCATGTGCCAGCTTAGCCACGCCTTAGCTGAGTCGAAGGCATCCCAGGTGCATGTATTGACCCTGGCACCCAGGACTCCAGGCCCTTGTGTTCATACGGGTGCTTGATCTAGACTATTCCAGCATTCAACTTCTGCACCCACAATGTTAACACAAGCAAAATAAATGATATACAAATGAATTCTTTTGACATCTTGGGTCATCCGTTCCTGACTTTAGGTTTCAACAGAAACCTTAGGTTGTATCGACGCCTACTATTTCCTCTTCTGGGAAACACGTCTTCATCTACTCCTCTCATGAGCGATTACTTATTGCCAACCCCCGGTTGGACTTTTGCTTAGCCTCCGATGACTTCGAAACTCTTGACATCCGATCCTCGACTCATTTTAACTCCTGATCATCATCCTAGCTTGACCAAGTCTTTTGCTCAATCCTCTAGATTAGGACTTCGGTGTCCATCCCTCAGTCAAGACTTAGTGCCCAGCTTCACTCACCAGGTCTTCATGCCCAACCCTTGGTTAGATCTTCATTGCCTAGCCCTCAGCCAGGACTTAGTGCCTTGGTAAACTAGAACTTTCTTGCACACTCAAGATAACACATTAGATAACAAACAATACTCAACTTTGAATCCTTTGCTAATATCAAATCAAAGTTTGATCAGTTGCTTCCGGCACCAACATCTTAAGCAAGCATCTCCTAGGAGGTGTGGACCCAGGATGATTGGGTATAAGCCGAAGTGCCCGAAGATGTTTGAGCAGCCTACAAAGGATTCACCACTCCTTGCGAGGAGATGTATACCCAGGCCTATCGTCGGATTGTTACTCAAAGCCTCTGGCCAGAGCATATCATGTTTAGAGTGCAAGTCTCTTAAATACATGAGAGTAATTAGAAATCCAAAGGACGAGAAAGATACTACATGGGCTAGGTGTGACGTAGTCAGCCTAGTGGGGACTGACACAAACAGACCATGTCCTGAACCAAGTGGGTATAAGATGGTGAAGGGAATGGGGTACGATTTATTAGAGCTACTGAAGGGTTTCAGAATTACTTCTGAGGTCAACCGTTGATCTTTCGATTAATTGGGGGTCATGATGTACTACTAGGTGCCACTCATGACCGTTCTATAATTGGTTGATTATAGACGGCCAACATAAATCGAAAGCCTATTTAGTCACACGCACTACGAGTAATCCGAGGGATTTAAAACGAGTTGAAAATTGGATTTTCCGATCAAGAGAAATAAGTCGAATCTGAGCTAATCAGAGGTGCAACGGAAGCTAAAAATGACTAAGTCTTTTGAAGGCTTATTGGGCGAATTAAATGAGTTTAATTCGCGAATGGTTCGGCTCGGTTTGGCCGGCCAAAGAGGGTGCCAAACCCCTTTGGTTTGGCCGGCCACCATCATGGGGAGAAACTAATTTATTTGGTTTAATTAATAAAATAAATTTAGCGCGATTTGTTTTATAAATTATGGATAAATAAATTTGTATAAAGAAATTTATATAAATAAATTTATGAAAATTTATTCTTTTTATGGAAATTAAAATGATCCATGGAATGGTTTATTTTAATTTTATAAAATCAATTATGAATTGATTTTTCATAATAAAGAAGAATTATAAATTTCTTATAAAATTTTATTCCATAATTAAAGGAGAAAAGGTATTTGTTTTATTATAAAGTTAGTTATAATAAAACTTGGCTTAAACGGAATAATTAATAAGAGAATTTATAGGATAAATTTCTTATGAAAAATTCCGTTAAAGAGGAGACTTGGCAAGGGAGAAGCAACTATATAAGGAACCAAAGGCAAGCCTTGAATTCCCAATCAATTAATCAAGAGATTAGTTGCTCCCTCTCTCTCTCTCTCTACACGCCTCTCTCTCTCTCTAGGGCTGACACCCCTCTCTCTCTAGGGTCGGCTCTCTCTCCTCCCCTAGGGCCGGCGCAACTCCCAAGGTGGGCGTGAGCTTCATCCACCAAGACGACCTCGAAGAAGAAAAAGCGGATCGCATCTCCTTCCTTCCCGGAATTTGGATTCCGATTCTTGGTGGTTAGTTTCCTATCTTCTCTCTTGATCTTCTAGTTGTGCCTATAGAGAATCTAGTAGTTATCGTCGGCACAAAACTCGTGACTTTGCGAAGTCATCCCGAAGAGAACTCGGCGTGGACGCGAATAGAGGCGGAGCTTCCAAGGGACGCTACGGTTGGATCTCGTCCCTTACTTCAAGTTACGCGAGGTACTAAGTAAATTAGTTTACTTTTCCGCAAAGTTTTAATTTGTGATCATGTCCACACATCATAAGGTTGCATGCTAGATACGAGGTTAAAATAATTTAGGAAATTATTTTATGCTAATTCTTCCGCTGCACGTAAAAATTTAAAATTTTACGAACCCGTATCCTTGTCAACATGCACCCGGTCCCAACAGATAACACATTAGATAACAAACAATACTAACTTTGAATCCTTTGCTAATATCAAATCAAAGTTTGATCAGGTGCTTCCGGCACCAACATATACAATAGCTATGGTCTAATTGAACCATGTGGGTTAAGCCTTGAACAAAGGAAGTATGAGCTCTCGTATCTTGATCAAGAGGATTAGACACTTGGTAGAGACATTCTAGTTGCGGCTAGGCAATGAAATCCTAGTAGGTCGGGTGGGTCGAGCGGAAGAAAGTCCTAGTGAGTCGAGAATTAGATATCAAATGGAAAGGCGTTTTACTTGAGGGGGCCTGTGGTCCTTTGTTTGAGGGGGGAAATTATTGGGGTTCCAAGGTTGCAATCATAGTCCCGCATTGAAAACACATGGGAAATATCGTGAGCTTATAAGAGAATGATATCTTCATTGGTATGAAGCCATTTGGGTAGAGTCTAAGAGCGAAACCATATGGACTTAGGCCCAAAGTTGACAATATCATACCATTATAGCGATATTTAAATCCCTCTGATCCTAACTGTTAGTAATATGAGAGAAGTGTCCTAACGCAATCGCTTTATGATTGTAATCATTTACTTTAATAAATGAATATTCACTATTTGAGTATACATGTTCGTGTATTTGATTGAGATCTTAAACTCATTTACTGAATGTCCGCAATACAATTCACAGCATGAGAGAATTTGTGATGAATTCACAACTAGTGATTATCTCTACATGTGCAATTGTGAAGTATTGAAATTATCCCTAGTCGATGAATTGATAAATACGGACACTATCAATTCTGTTGAGACTAGCATGGGTTATTCTCTAATCAGCTGATTCTCACTTGCTGGTGACATTGGGATGTCCGGAGATAAACATGAATGCTAGTTAAGGCAACTAGTTCATTGGAGTGACTAGCTGTAAGACTTCATATGGTAATCTACATATAGATATGTCAATGAAGTTCTTACTGCAGCTTAAGTGTGATGTTCCTTTGACTTGCGGTGTTCAAGTCATCTTGGTCATGAAGACTTATACTTTGACATCTTAAGCAAGCATCTCCAAGGAGGTGTGGACCCAGGATGGTTGGGTATAAGCCGAAGTGCCCGAAGATGTTTGAACAGCCTACAAAGGATTCACCATTCCTTGCGAGGGGATGTATACCCAAGGCCTATCGTCAGATTGTTACTCGAAGCCTCTGGCCAGAGCAAGACATGTTCAGAGTATGAATCTCTTAAATATATGAGAGTAATTAAAATCCGTAGGACGATAGAACGTTACTTGGGCTAGGTGTGACGTAGGCAGCCTAGTGGGGACTGACACACATAGACCATGTCTTGAACCAAGTGGGTATAAGATGGTGAAGGGAATGAGGCACGATTCATTAAAGCTGCTGAAGGGTTTCAGAGTAGTTTTTGAGGTCAACCGTTGATCTTTCGATTAATTGGGGATCATGATGTACTACTAGGTGCCACTCATGATCGTTCTATAATTGGTTAATTATAGACGGCCAACATAAATCGAAAGTCTATTTAGTCACACGCACTACGAGTAGTCCGAGGGATTTAAAACGAGTTGAAAATTAGATTTTCCGATCAAGAGAGATTAGTCGAATCTGAATTTTTCAGAGACGCATCGGAAGCATAAAATGGCTAAGTCTTTTGAAGACTTATTGAACGAATTAAATGAGTTTAGTTCGTGAGATCGTGGCTTGCGTTTGGCCGGCCAAAGAGGGTCCCCACCCTCTTTGTTTGGCCGACCACAATAAGAGGGAAGAACCAAATTGTTTAGTTCAAATTTATAAAATAAACCGCGCGTGGTTTGTCTTATAAAATTATGGATAAAGAAATTTATATAAAGAAATTTATATAAAGAAATTTATATAAAGAGATTTATTTATCATGGAAATTAAAATAAACCTTGGAATGGTTTATTTTATTTTATAAAATCAATAATGGATTGATTTACCATGATAAAGAAATTTATATAAATAAATGTTTTCCATAATAAAAGGGGAGACATGGTTGTTTTTATTATAAATTAAGTTATAATAAAAACTTGGCATAACGGAATAATTCATAGAAAAATTTATAAGATAAATTTCTTATAAAAAATTTATTCCGTTAAGAGGAGACTTGGCGATTAAGAGGCTACTATATGAAGGTACCGAGGCAAGGCTTGGAAATTAATCCAAGAGATCAAGAATTCTTGCCGAGCCTCTCTCCCTCTCCATCTCTCCCTCTCCTTCTTCTAGTGCCGCCGGCCCTAGAGCCCTCCCCCTTTGCCGTGAGCTTCCACCACCAAGAAGAAGCCGAAGAAGAAGAAGAAGCGGGCGCGACTCCTTCCTTCCTCCCAGAATCTTGATTCCGTTCTTCATTTGGTGGTTAGTTTTTCATCTCTCTCTTGGTATTCTTATCGCGCCTTTGGAGAATCTAGTAGTTCTTGTCGGCACGAAACTCGTGGCTTTGTGAAGTCATCCCGAAGAAAACCCGGCGTGGACGCAAATAGAGGCGGAGCTTCCAAGGGACGCTATGGTTGGATCTCGTCCCTTTCTACGAGTTACCCGAGGTATTAAGTAAATTAGTTTACTTTCTGCAAAATTTTAAATGTATGATCATGTCTCCACAACATAAGGTTGCATGCTAGACACGTGGTTAAAATAATTTGAGAAGTTATTTATGCTAAACCTTCCGCTGCACGTAATTAAATTTTAAAATTACGAACCCGTATCCATGTCAACATGCACCCGGTCCCAACAGTGGTATCAGAGCAGGTTAGTGTTCGACATAATCATATAATTGTTTTGCGGAAAACTTTGTCATGATCTCAATTTTGGAAAATTTTCCAAATATGGAAACTTTCCAATTATGATAAATTTTAGATTTAGGAATTTCAAAGTTTGGAAATCCTTATGAAATTTCGCAAATTTTTGAAATATCTTAGTTTCTAAAATTTTATGATAATTGTGAAAACTTCCTATTTTTGGAAACTTTCCAATTTTGGATTATTAATTGACAATTAAATTCGAATTGGTTTTAAATTATTAACAAAATTTTTTATTTTGGATTGAGCCTCGGGGAGCCGTCCAATTTAAAGTTAGTTGTTGTAATTTAATTTCCTATTTTGAATAAAATTATCATGTTTAATTTGGTTACGCCTCGGGGAGCGGACCAAATTAGATTTATAACAAATTCCTTTTTTTTGGGTATCTGAGCCTCGGGGAGCCACCCAAAGAAAATAATTTGTTGAAATTAATAAATCCATAAATAAAATATGTAATTAAATCTTGGAAATTTTGAGGTGATTCTCAAACGATAATTTCCTTATTTGATTTAAGAGGTGATGCTCTTACATATTGTTGTCTCCAAAATTAATTAGGAAAATGGTTTCCTATAGAGTTTTCTTAAATAAGATTTTCATGAAAATAATATGTGGTTGAATTAAGGGAATCTGTCTCTTAATTTAATAAGATTTGATTTAGAGAAATCAAAGTTTTAAACATATTATTTCCGAAATTGATTATGACAATTTAGGAAATTGTTTCCCAAAACAATTCCTTGAATAAAGTATGAAATTAGAATTAGGAAATCCGGTTCCTAATTCAATTAATGAGACTTGCTAAATTAAGTCACATACATACTTTATTAAGGAAATCGTTAGTACATGACATAATTATATGTCATGAATGTGCTTAGAAAAGAAAGGATGAGACCCAAAACCCCTTACAAAATATTAAGGCCAACACCTTCCATTAATATGGTTAGAACCGGAGTTTTATTTCTCGTTTGGGTTGATGGACACATCCATGCCCGGCTTGAACCTCAACATGTTCAAACCATGGAATTAGTTTATGATCAATATAGTTGGAGTCAGAGGTCAATCCTTAGTTTTGGTTGTTGGACACATCCAAGCCTGACTAAACGGTTGAATGAACTCCAACCATATTAAAATTATTTCTTGATTAATTGGTCAGCCTTAAGCTTGGAGCATCGATTTGTTGTGCCACAGCCAAGGTCGATGTAAAGAGAGGTGCAGTTGGGTGCTATGTATATTGTTGCATACTTGTTAATGAGTTAACAACCCATTGATTTATGCAAACATTCAATTAGTTGATAGCATAAAGTGATAGTTACATATATGTGATATGTAATCGGTATAATTACCTACCTTCATAGCTAAGAATAACTTGATGGCCACAACCATGGTTGTTCTTATCTATGGTTGGATATCAACCTATTTGGAGGTGTTCCTACGATCTCCCGAATTGATAAAAAAAAGGGTTATTCAATTCGAAAAATAAATAGGATTTAATTAATGTATGTTGATGCATTCTTTATCATTCTTCTCGCATAAGCTCAATTTGTATTTCTAGGATAATCACTCGATCATGTCTTCTCTGAATTTGCTTTCCATTTTGGACACCAATAAACTGACTGGGCCAAACATCATGGACTGACTTTGAAACCTGAGGATAGTCCTCAAGGCAGAGAAGCTTGCCTATGTCCTTGAAGATCAACTTCCCAACCGTCCTCCAGAAAATGCAACTCCAGACCAGTTAGTGGCCTATCAGAAACATGTGACCGATTCTGAACTTGCGAGTTGCATCATGCTAGCCGCTATGGTACCTGAGCTGCAAAAGAAGCATGAGCATATGGATGCTTATACCATCATCTTCCATCATCATGAGTTATTTGACGAGCAGGCGAGATCCGAAAGGTTCGAGGTCTCCAGACTCCTCTTCACCTCTAAAATGCAGGAAGGCACTTCTGTCTCACAGTTTGTGTTGAAGATGTTGGGGTGCATTTAGCGACTGGGCACACTCGGTTTTATAATGGATCATGAATTAAGTATTGACTTAATTATGCATTGTTTGCCCAAAAGTTATTCACAATTTGTGATGAACTATCGGATGAACAAGCTGGAGACTACCATTCCTGAGTTGCTCAACCTGCTGAAGACTGTAGAGCCTTCTGTGAAGCAGGATCAAAAGACGGTACTGTTAGTTGGTTCCTCAAAGAAAGGTTCTAAGAGGAAGGCCAAAGAACAGAATAAGGGAAAGAAGAAAAAGCCAAAAAGACTGAAAAGACACCAAAAGTCACTTGCCATCACTGTGGCAAGGAGGGTCACTGGCGANAGGTGAAGCAGCCTGCATTCTAGGCATTAAGATCTATAGAGATAGATCTAAGAGATTGCTTGGCCTAAGTCAGAGTACATACATCGATACGGTATTACACCGTTTTGCCATGCAGAATTCCAAGAGAGGAATTCTGCCAATGTCACATGGTGTGAGTCTTTCGAAGACTCAGAGTCCCTCTTCTAGAGAGGAGAGAGACCGCATGGATAAGATCCCTTATGCTTCTGCCATAGGATCTACCATGTACGTCATGTTATGTACTCGTCCTGATGTCTCGTATGCTTTGAGCATGACGAGCAGGTACCAGTCAGATCCAGGTGAACGTCACTGGAGAGCGGTCAAGAATATCCTTAAGTACTTGAGAAGGACTAAGGAATATTTTTTGATATTTGGAGATGATGAGCATCTAGTTGTAAAGGGTTACACTGATGCCAGCTTCCAAACCGACCAGGATGATTACAGATCGCAGTCAGGGTTCGTGTTTTGCTTGAATGGCGGAGCTATGAGCTGGAAGAGTTCGAAGCAGGACACAGTTGCAGATTCTACAACAGAAGCTGAGTATATTGCTGCATCAGAGGCTGCAAAGGAGGCAGTTTGGATCCGCAAGTTCATCACTGAGCTTGGGGTGGTTCCTAGCATATCTGATCCCGTAGAGCTCTATTGTGACAACAATGGAGCTATTGCGCAGGCTAAGGAACCTCGCTCACACCAGCGGACCAAACACATACTACGGCGATTCCATCTCATTCGAGAGATCATCGATCGAGGAGATGTGAAGATTTGCAGAGTACCCATAGAGGCTAACGTCGCAGATCCCTTAACCAAGGCTTTGCACAGATGAAGCATGATGGTCACACTAGGTCATTGGGTATTAGATACTACAGCGATTGGCACTAGTGCTAGTGGGAGATTGTTAGTGAGAGCCCTAGAGCCAATCATATGATGATTACTTTTGGACTCATTGTATCATATTCTTGTATATATATTTCTTATATATAAAGGCATTTCTTATGGTTATTGTACTTATGTGTATTGGTGCCAAATAACTTAGTATAATAACGTCCTTGAGTAGAATGGTTCTTATCTATATCAATCGATTAGTTGAATCGATAGTGAGATGATATAGAGAACACTACTCTTAATTATTCCTAGTCAAGTATTAACATTCAAGGACAATGTTAATGCATAGAGACTAGCATGTAGGTCAACATGATGACTTGATCTCACAAGTCATGGATATGAGATATCAAGTTGACACATGGGTATACATTAGAGAATGTATACTGAATGGCCCGCCATGAGAAAGTATCATGGATCGTTATATGAGTGTCATATACTTTCTCAATGTGACTATTAGTATGACTATAGTCCTAGACCTGAAGTTATCATAGTTCCCTACATAAGGAGTTACGTACTTTGGCTTCGTCAAACGTCACCCGTAACTGGGTGGACTATAAAGGCGATTACTGGGTTTGTAACAAATTATGTGGAGGGATGTGAGTAACGTAGATGGGATCTATCCCTCCTATATGACGGGAGTGATATCTTCGTTCTTGATAGAGTAAGACCACTAAGTGCATGGCCATGCCCAAATAAGGCAATATTAGATATTGAGCTTATTTGATTATAGTGAGTCTACTTGGAGATCAAGACATATAGATTGATTTGAGGATGACACGGTCTATGCCTCATGAAAGATCAATCTAGATATCGAGGATAGAAGGACGTTGTCACATATTGTGATGGTCACAATTATTAGTCACAATGGTGATGTTGGATCTCGACATTCTTGTAACTTGGGTAGCAATGATGTGTTGCTAGATACCTCTCATTGTTTATGTCCTTAAATAGGTTTAAGGGCATTGCCAACGTTATAAGAACCTATAGGGTCACACACATAGAGCAATAGATGGAGAATAAGTCCATATGATGGACCGAGAGTAATGAAGTCAAAGTTTGACTTTGGCTAAATATGGAAAGTCCATAAAAGGCAAGTTTGACTTGACTCAAATTAGACAACTTGAGTTGGACTCGAGTTTGATCCAAGTGTTGGATGAATCTAATCATGAGAGAGTAATGAAGTCAAAGTTTGACTTTGGCTAAATATGGAAAGTCCATAAGAGGCAAGTTTGACTTGACTCAAGCCACATCACCTTGACTTGACCAAGTGATGACTTGGCATCATCATCAAGGCTAAGTAACCTCCCCATTTGAATTTTGAATTCAAAAAGGGGGTTACCAATGGTGGTGGCCGGCCACTTAATGACCAATAATGGCCATTAAATGGCTGGCCATTAAAACACACAAAAGGTGTTTTAATTTTGGTGTGGTGATTCATTCTTCTCCTTACTTGGTTTTGGTTTGGTTTTGCTCTCCCTCTCCTCTCATCTTGCCGAGACCCCAAGTAGTGCTAGCACACTTTTGGGCTCTCCTCTCCACTCTCTTGCTTGTGTGGATACTTCTAGAGGGTTGCTACTTTGCATCCTTGAGATCCGACACCAACCGAGGAGCGAGCGGGAATTGCGGGGCACGCATCGAAGGTAGTTTTTCTCTTCTCTAATAGATCTAGGTTGTAGATCGGTTTTGAAGCATGTAAACGAGCACTCGTAAATTTTTGAAATGGTTTTCTTCGCTCGGATCCTTTCTATTGGGGCTTTCGGGGTTTCCGCGACGCGAAAAAGCGGTTTTCGCGGCCCGAAAAATCCTACACTAATAAGTAAGTCTTAAACTTTTCCAAGAGGTACCCACCACCACGATCCGATCGTAGTGTCTTGATACTGTTACCTTGATGTTTCACCACAACAATCTTGAATTTTTTGAACTAATAAAAGATTCAGACTTGCGACCATCATGTAAATGTATCCATAACTTTGAATATTCGTCTCACGAAGTATTCAAAGCTACCTCTATCCTGGATAGGCATAGGACCACACAAATCAGAATGAACCAACTCTAACATATCCTTGGCTCTATATCCCTCAGCCTTGAAAGGCCTCTTGGTCGTCTTACGTTCCAAATAAGATTCAAAGGTTGGGAAGTCTCCCACTACCAATGAACCCGAGGGCCTATCGGTTATCAACCTTTGAATCCTACTAAGGTTAATAAGACCATGCCTTAGATACCAAAGGTATATTTGGTTCATCTCGGAAGGAACCTTTTCTCTTATTTTGTTTAGATGATGAGCTATTAGCTACTATTCGCATCATGAGAGACTTTGGTTCTAATTGCTTAAATTGCTTATCCATGTTCCTAAATAGATAATCTTTCTATTTCACTTTTCTTAACAAAAGCAATAGAATATCCATTATTTTAGAAACTGAACCAGAGTTCTTTCTAAAATTAGGTACATAAAAGCAATCCTCTTAAAATTAAAATTTTATTTTCCTATCTAAAGAAAAATAAACAACTCCCACTGCAATAGTCGCCACCTCTGTAGCATATCCCATGTAGACGGTAATGTTTTCTTTAGTTAGACATTGGGCTTCCTGGAACCCTTGCAAAGAATTGCAGACATGTTTAGTGGCATCCGTATCTATCCACCAGGTACCGGTAGATAACTCCGCTAAATATGTTACAACGACGAAAGAAAAGATATACCTTTTTCTTAATGATGGGGACAGTTCGCCTTTCAATGTCCAGCCTGCTGGCTCATGAAGCACTTGCCTTTTTAGCTTCTTCACACCAGCCTGAGGTCCCTACAATTCTGCTGCCTTCTTGGACTCACCTTATTTCTTCTTCTTCCTGCCTTTCGACACAGAAGTAGAAACCTTCTGAGTGACCAAGGCCTGCGAACCTTGACGAAAGAGCCCCTCTGCCGCCTAGAGTTCTCCTAGGAGTTCCCCCAACGTATACTCATGCTTTATTCATGCTATAGTTGAGTCGGAACTGCTCAAAACTCCTAGGTAGAGATTGGAGTGTAATATCGACTTGGGTTTCCCCGTCAGTTTCTCCTCCCAGAACCTCAATCTCATTGAGGTGGGTCATCATCTTCAGGACGTTCCTCGAAGAGTACCTATTTGTACTCCTCTGCGGAAAGGACAATGTCTAGGCTTATTTTCCAATCTATGTAGTTGGGGCTAGTAAGTTTATTTTCCTTAAGTATGGTCTCTAGTGGGTTAAAGGTCATTTTGAAAATCCTAAGAATCACAACATACACTACTTTAGAAATTGAAAATAAATTGATTCCTCAAAACAATTAATTTTCGAAATCAACCAACATCTCAAACACCAAGAATTTGCATGCCACGTTAGAGTGGACGTATACAAAATCTACATTCGTTAGAGAAGGTTTTACCCATTAGTCTTACTATCTTGTCAACCTAACTTTTTGACAAGTAAGACTAATAGTCGGTCAACTTCGACCCTACAAGTTATTAACAGTGACTCCGTTGGGGAGGATACTAATAATTGTATCTAAGTGGTTACCATTGCACGACACTAAGGGAACTATTTAGGATTATGTGCCTTCCGTTGGGGAAGTGCACACACTCTTTAATAATCCCCTATAATATTTTCTGACCTTGTGATCCACAGAACAAGCCTATCTGTTATGGAGGAAGGCACTCAGAGCCAACGCGCGGGCTTGTTCGCATCACATATCAGATTGCAATGGAGGCCGTGGGACCCTTAGGGTCCCTCTCCCACTTAGTAATTTATCTTGAGGAATTTTCTAGCACTACCACACAACCAAGCACATAACCAATCAACATGAAAAAAACATAGAGAAAATCCTAGATTTTCTAACTTTCATGGCCCTTGGTCTCTAATGTGCCTCCAGTCGTGTCGTCACCTCGTCTGCTCCTCCCTTCGTTCTGCGCAAGCTCCCTCGAGGGATTTTCACACCGAAATGACTAGCTAATTATTTACATCATCGATCATATACTCCTCGAGGGAGTGTACATGAAATCTAGATCAACTGTAAATAAATAACTCGGCTAAATATGCGCCGTATTTACTTACAAAAATTAAATACCTAGTCTCGTCAACCCCGAGGATTAATTAATTACACAAATATGCAAAGCAATCACACAACATATATTTGGCCATGAAGTTGGAATCTCGTGCCTGCAACACAAAGTTAGCCTACGCACATCCACGCATCATCCAGCAAAATAAAATGTATGAATTGCAAAAATTAACCAATCCTAAACACACAAAGTTGGAAACCTCAGCTCTAATACCAATTGTTGGGTATAGCTTGGTGGGTTTCCTTAGCGAATACTCGGTCGATTCGAGAGACCTCTCCATGTCTACGGATTAAAAATTTAATCTGAATAGAGACCCATCTCCCATCGACCGTCTCGTGCCATATCGAACGATCCAAATTACAACTTAGCCAATTACCAAAATCGGCCTTGTAATTTGCTCGATCATTCGACCGCGGAAAAGGCGACGAGTCGAACGCCGACTTTTGTGTTTATGGTCGGGGTCCAGTTAAATAATTATTAACTATGATTCGCAATCAAAATAATTACTTGACAAACATAAAATGACGAGACAAATGAATAAAGCACAAATAAGAACGAAAGGAGCCAAGAAGAATATACCTTCCGTTACCTTACGATCTTCTACTGTATGACCCCTCCCCTCTTGGATGTCGTGTGGGCGACGATCTACCAAGACCCGTGGTCACCAAGTCGATCCCTTCTCCTTACGCCAACCACGCCCTAACCAAAGGGATGTCGTCGGCCACTCCAAGGAAGAAGATAATCCAAACACAAAACCCAACTATTTCTCTTCCCTCCACCGAAATAGCTGCGTGAACAACCTTCTCTACCGAAGCTTCTGAAGGTTGCAGTGCGACCCTCCTTCCTGAAGCTGCTGAAGATTGCCTCCTCATGCATACGACGAATCATATCCTACCAAGCAGGTCTTCTCCTCAGTCTGCCACAGAAGGTTGCGTGAGCAACCTTCTCTCATCCGACGTCCATCCACCGAAGCTAGTAGAAGCCAGCAGGAGGATAATTAAACATCTCCTTCACTACCGGAATCGGCCCGCACCCGCGCATGGAGAACAAAACGGCGCCGCCGTTTTGCATGCACGACCCCGTGCACACTGATCCATGGAGAAGAACGAATCTCCCACCTATTCACGGGTGGAGAAAAAGAAAACAGCTATCTGTTTTCCGTCGGTGCCTGCCCCGCTTCTGCATGGAGAGAAAACCAACAGCTCATCCTCGTTTTTTCTCAGCGCCGCTTCTGCATAGAGAGGAAAATTATAAAATATGGCGCTTCGAAAATCGGACCAGAAATTTTTTCGTATTTTTTTTCGGATTGAGCCTAGGGTAGGTTTCAGACCCATTAGGCGATGTTTCGGGGAGTTAGATGGAATAAAATTATACATTTTGAGGGCTTAAGGGCTAGTAAAGCAAACTAGGGGAGTTAAATGTTAAAAATCAGAAATCATAAGGGTTTAATGTAGAATTAAGGAATGTGAGGGGCCTTTTTGCAAAAAGGACCCTCCTTTTGTATTAAAAGCCTCGGCCAAGCCCTAGCCGCAGCCAAACCGCAGCCGCTTGACCCTTTCCTCCCCTTCGCGTCTCCTCTAATCGCGTGACCTAGCCGCCGGTGAAGATCGCGGCCGCCGGTGAAGATCGCGCCGCCTTCCTCTCCTCCTCCGTTTTCTTCTCCTCCGCGTGCCCTAGCCACGGCCGACGCCAAGCTTCCACCTCCAGTGAGCTCTCAAGGCCGACAATCGCTCCTTCTCCTCAATCAATGCGTCTCTGAGTGGATCGATTGGCCCTGTCAGCACCGGAGCCAACGTTTCAGCGCTCCTCCTTCAGTCTTGATTAGGTAAGATTTGCATGTTGTAATTGGGTAAAATTTTATTTAATTTCATAATTAAGAGTATTTAATTGGAATTTTAGTTTGTGCATTGAGTTAGAATTAAGGATTTAAGTTTGAAATTGAGTTATTAATGACTAATTAGAAATCAATTAAGGTTGTTAAGATTTAATTTGATTTAAGTTATTAATTAGATTTAATTTGAGTTATTAAGTTATTAAGATTTAATTTGAGTTATTAAGTTATTAAGATTTAATTTGAGTTAATAAATTATTAAGATTTAATTTGAGTTATTAAGTTATTAAGATTTAATTTGAGTTATTAAGTTATTAAGATTTAATTTGAGTTCAAATAATTAAGGATTAATTTGAGTTAAAATAATTAAGGATTAAATTGAGTTAAAATAATTAAGGATTAAATTGAGTTAAAAGTTTTGGGGTCTAGTTGCATTAAATCCATTAATTCAAAAATATCTGAATCATCTACTATCTCTCTTTCATTTAATCTTTCAAGTTTATCTAATATTTCTGCATTGTTTGATTCTTTGTAGAATTTGTTAAATGTAGCTTTGATTCTAAGAAATTCTTCATCCTCATCATCAGAGTTGTATTCTTCTACATCTTTAGGATATAATTCATAATTTAAAATTTCATCATTACCCTCATAATAGGTGGTGTAATTTTCAGGACAACTAATTATTGTTTCATAATTAACATCAAGATTATCCAAAAAATTAATAATTAAATCTTCATTATTATCTGTAGTTTTATCTTTGATATCCTCATAATTAATTTCAGAAATATCAGAATTAATAACAATTTCATCATTATCCTCAAAAATATTGTCATTCATAACATTATCAGAAATATTTGAAATTAAAGGATTATTAATTTTAATTTCATCATTATCAACAATATTATCAGAAATATCAATTAAAGTATAATTATCCTTATCAGCATTATCAGATAAAATATTGGTATTAATTCTAAAAATGGTTGCATTGATATTAACAATTATGGAATTCATATCTAATATTTTAGTATTATCAATGTTTAGTAATTTGTCATTCAACAACCTAAGTTGATTATGTAAAAGATCTAGTTTATCAGATAAATTAATAAATTTATCTAAATTATCAACATTACCGTATGACTGTGCAGGAATTTGAAAATTATTACCAAAATAAACTTTTCGTACCTTGGTCGGACATTGATTCTTGTAGTGTCCGTGTTTTTGACATCTGAAGCACTGGATATGGCTCTTGTCCCTCCGAACTCCTGGCGCGGGTACCTCCTTTGCCGTCAGTGGTGACGACCGAGTATTACGAGTAGGACACTAGTTTTTATAGTGTCCTCTCTCCCTGCACTTGAAACATATGATATGGAACATAAAATTAGACATAAAAAAATATACCTGATTCACCCCTGGCTCCCCCTCAACTCCTGGCGTCTTTGCTTCATCGGCTGTTAGTCCGGTAAAGAGCTACCAGCCTCTGATACCACTTGTGGGATCGGTGTCGTTGATAGAGAGGGGGGTGAATATCGACTCGTACAAATTCTTCGTAAGCACGTCAGAAACTTCGATGTTCATTCAAGACAAGGAGTTAGTGCGCAATGGAAAATAGAAAGAACAAAAAACAAACCAACACAGATGACAAGCGGGTTTTACTTGGTTCCCAACCCCCAAGGTCAGTACGTCCAAGGCTTAAGCAGGGAAGTGCCCGTCCACTAATGGTCTCCTTTCCGGACTTTCCGGTGGCGGAGAAACCCGTCTTACAGTCCAAGTTTTACAATCACAAGATTAATAAAATTAAGTGCTTGAAATAAATGCAAACCAAACAGAAATCGATGACCCAGCCGATCTGGAACTCTGATGTGCAGCGCACTTCCTCCTGGAGCCTCCTTGGTCGCAGAGCTTCGTCTCTAGCACTTTTTCTTCACTCAAAATGCTTTGAATGTCGTAGCAGTTGATGTTCTGAGTTGAGGTGTCGAACCCCTTTATATAGCTTCATCTCGGGCGCCCAAGAGCCTCTGGGGTGCCTGATTGGTGGTCAAAACTTCATCCGGATCGCGAACTTCGCGAAGCTGATAAGGCAGCAGTCTTGGGCGCCCAACAGTATCTTGGGCGCGTGCATCATCAAGGCTCCTGGAATCCGAGCGCCTGAATGCATGGGGCACCTTTATTCATTCAGGCGCCTAGGAGCAGTTTTCCCAGACTATTTTGTTTGTTTGTTCGCCTGCTTTGCCTCCGATTCTAGGTACCTACAAGATATACAAACACAAGACAACACATATATAATCTTAGCCTTAATGAATGGTTCTAACTTTGGATTACATAAGAAACCCTAGGTCGAACCGAGCCTAGTGTTCCCTTCCCGGGGAACGCACCTTTCGCCTACTCCTCTAAGGAGAAGTTTGCCAACCGGCTCCTCCGATTGGACTTTTTCCCAATCTTCCTGATCAGGACTTCGTGCCCAGCTTCACTCACAAGGACTTAGTGCCTAGCTTCACTCACCAAGACTTAGTGCCCAGCTTCACTCACCAGGACATAGTGCCCAGCTTCACTCACTAGGACTTAGTGCCCAACCCTCGGTCAGGTCTTAGGTGTCCAGCCCTCGGCCAGGACTTGTGCCCAATTCCTCGAACTAGGACTTCGTGCCCAACCTAGAGCAGGTCTTAGGTGCCCAACCCTCGGCTAGGACTTAGCGCCCAATCCATGATCAGGATTTAGTGTCCAATTCCTCGAACCAGAACTTATTGCCTAGGTTAACTAGGACTTTGTTTACCGTGATACGGATTTCTTGACTCACCCTTACCTTTTCTAATATATCACTAACTTAAGCATATTGTTAAATATTGAAACACTTAGAGGAGGACATTACTGATGTATCTTGCACCAACAGAAAGACTTGCACAACCGTGATGTCCCTGTCATCATTGTCATGTTGGGACCGGGTGCATGCCGACGCGGACACGTATTGTAATTGTTACATAATTACATGCAGCGGAAACAAAAGCATGAATAATTTCCTAAATTATTCTAACACATATCCTAAGCATGTTCACATAATCGTAATATAAAATTTTTGCAGAAAAGGAGATTACTCTACGAATTACCTTGTGTAACTTGGAAGAAGGGACGAGATCCAACCGTTAGCGTCCCTTGAAAGCTCCACCTCTATTCGTATCCACGCCGAGTATCGTCGGGATGACTTCGCTAAGCCACGAGTTTCGTGTTCACGAGAACTACTAGATTCTCCGTGAACACGACGAAAACCGAGAGAGTAATCAAATCGAAAGACTCACCACCAAGGTTGGCCGAAGAGGAAGATCGTCGCAAGGAAGAACTTCGTCGCCTTGATTCTTCTCCTTGTGCTCACGGCAAGAAGAAAGAAGGAAGGCCTATAGCCGGCCAAGAGAGAGGGAGAGAAGAAGAGGAGAGAGCCCAAGCAATTCTTGGATGAATAATCTTCCATGGCACACCTTGGGTCCTTTATATAGGGAGAGGTTTCTTAATTCCCAAGCAAACCTCTCCTTGATTATGGATTATTATGGAATAATTTCTCAATCAATCCATAATCAAGGCTCTCATGATCAAGCTTCTTCTTCTTGATTATGGAATAATTTCTCAATCAATCCATAATCAAGGCTCTCTTTCTTTTGTCATGATTATATAAAATTTATAAAACAAACCAACCATTGGTTCATTATATAAAAATTTATAAAACAAACCAACCATGGTTCATTATATAAATTTTATTAAACAAACCAACTCATGTTCATTATATAAAATTTATATAAATTTATATAACCTTTTATAAAATAAACCAACCTTTGGTCTATTTTATAAAACAAACCAAAATAGCCTTATCCTCTTATGGTGGTGGCCGACCATGATAAGAAGAGAGGAGGCCCCTTCCTTGGCCGGCCCATCTAACCCCAATTGAATCAAATCCCTTAATGAATTAAACTTATTTAATTCACCCATTAAGTCTTTAAAAGACTTAGCCATTCTATGCTTCCGATGCGTCTGAAATAAATTCAGTTTTGACTATTGTTTGGACTTACCAAAAATAGTCTATCTCGATTGGAGAATCAATTCTCAACTCGTTTTAAATCCTTCGAATTACTCGTTATGCGTGTGACCAAATAGGCTTTCAATTTATGTTGGTCATCCATAATTAACTAATTAATTATAGAACGATCATGAGTGCACCTAGTAGTACATCATGATCCCCAATTAATTGAAAGATCAACGTTGACCTCAGAAATGATTCTGAAACCCTTCAGCAGCTATAATGAATCGTGCCCCATTCCCTTCACCATCTTATACCCACTTGGTTCAGGACATGGTCTATGTGTGTCAGTCCCCACTAGGCTGACTACGTCACACCTAGCCCAAGTAATTTCCTCGTCCTATGGATTCTAATTACTCTCATGTATTTAAGAGATTCATACTCTGAACATGTCATGCTCTGGCCAGAGGCTTCGAGTAACAATCCGACGATAGGCCTCGGGTATACATCTCCTCGCAAGGAGTGGTGAATCCTTTGTAGGCTGTTCAAACATCTTCAGGCACTTCGGCTTATACCCAATCATCCTGGGTCCACACCTCCTTGGAGATGCTTGCTTAAGATGTCAAAGTATAAGTCTCCATGACCAAGATGACTTGAACACCGCAAGTCAAAGGAATATCGCACTTAAGCTGCAGTAAGAACTTCACTGACATATCTATATGTAGACTACCATATGAAGTTTTACAGCCAGTCACTCCAATGAACTAGTTCCCTTAACTAGCATTCATGTTTATCTCCGGACATCTCAATGTCACCAGCCAGTGAGAATTAGCTGATTAGAGAATAACCATGCTAGTCTCAACAGAATTGATAGTGTCCGTATTTATCAATTCATCGACTAGGGACAATTTCAATACTTCACAATTGCACATGTAGAGATAATCACTAGTTGTGAATTCATCACAAATTCTCTCATGCTGTGAATTGTATTGCGGACATTCAGTAAATGAGCTTAAGATCTTAATCAAATAATCATGTATACTCAAATAGTGAATATTCATTTATTAAAATAAATGATTACAATTATAAGGCGATTGCCTTAGGACACTTCTCTCATATCACTAACAAACTCCGACTTGGCCTAATGCCAATCGCTACGGTACCCAATACCACAGGCTCTAACATGACCCTCAAACTTACTTTGAGGCAAGGCCTTAGTTAAAGGATCCGCTAAATTCCTTTCAGTGGGAATTTTCTCAATTTGTACTTATAATCTCTCTAATCAGATGATAGCGGTGAAGCACATGTTTGGATCGCTGATGAGACCTTGGTTCCTTTGCTTGTGCAATAGCTCCATTGTTGTCGCAGTAAACCGGTATTGCTTCATCAATGGTTGGAACCACACCAAGTTCTGAGACAAACTTCTTGATCCAGACTGCTTCCTTTGCTGCTTCCAAAGCTGCAATATATTCCGCTTCCGTGGTAGAATCTGCTACGGTGTCTTGCTTGGAACTTTTCCAGCTTACTGCGCCTCCATTCAAAATAAATACGTATTCGGACTGAGATTTGGAGTCATCCTTATCTGTCTGGAAACTGGCATCTGTATATCCACGTATTATCATATCACCTTCTCCATATATTAGGAACACATCCTTAGTTCTTCTTAAGTACTTGAGGATTGTCTTGACAGCCGCCCAATGATCCATTCCTGGATCAGACTGGTATCTACTTGTGACGCTCAGAGCATCTGATACATCGGGCCTAGTACATAACATAGCATACATGATAGATCCTATCGCGGATGCATAAGGAATCTTATTCATGCAAATCCTCTCGTCTTCTGTGCGCGGACACATAGACTTTGAAAGGTTGATCCCATGCCTGATGGGAAGGTAACCTTTCTTGGATTCCGACATGCTAAACCTTTCTAGCACTCGGTCTATATATGTAGACTGCGAAAGACCAAGCAACCGTTTTGATCTATCTCTATAGATTCTAATCCCAAGGATATAGGTTGCTTCTCCTAGGTCTTTCATGGAGAAAGTTTTGGACAACCAAATTTTAACTGACTGTAAGACTGATATATCGTTTCCTATAAGTAAATGTCATCGACATATAACACTAGGAATACGACTGCACTCCCACTAACCTTCTCGTATACATAAGGTTCGTCAGGATTTTGTGAGAAATCAAACTCTTTGATTGTCTCATCAAAACGGATGTTCCAGCTCCTGGATGCTTGCTTTAGTCCATATATGGATCGTCGAAGCTTGCATACTTTGGTTTTATTAACCGATGTGAAACCTTCAGGTTGTATCATGTATACATCCTCAAGCAGGTTTCCATTAAGGAAAGCTGTTTTCACATCCATTTGCCATATCTCATATCATAGTGAGCTGCTATGGCCAGGAGCATCCGAATGGATTTGAGCATAGCTACTGGCGAATAGGTTTCGTCATAATCAATTCCTTGTTTCTGACGATATCCTTTTGCCACTAATCTAGCCTTAAAGGTAACAACATTACCTTCCATGTCGGTTTTCTTCTTGAAAACCCACTTGCACCCTATGGGCTTAATCCCTTCAGGCGGGTTAACCAAGTCCCATACTTGATTTTCGTACATGGAATCCATTTCCGACTTCATGGCTTCAAGCCATTTATCCCTTTCTGAATTTATCAGAACTTCTTCATAACTGATAGGTTCGTCATTGTTAACGAGTAACACGTCGTTCGATTCACTTATGAGAAATCCGTATCTCTCTGGAATATTGCGTGTCCTATCAGACCTACGAAGAAGTGGTGTTGTTTTAGGTTCAACTGATAGCTCATGATTATGAGTTATTGGTTGTGGGTCTAGACTAGGTGTCTCTGTAATGTCTATTGGAGTTTCTTGAACTTCTTCAAGTTCAATGCTACTCCCACTGTTTTCTTGTAAAAGAAATTCTTTTTCCAGAAATACAGCATGCCTTGAAACAAACACCTTTTGTTCCAAGGGATGATAGAATTGGTAACCCTTCGTTTCCTTAGGGTATCCAATAAATAGACATTTATCAGACTTAGCATCCAATTTGTCTGATACAGTCCGCTTTACATAAGCAGGACAACCCCATATTTTAAGGTGAGTTAAATGAGGTTTCTTACTATTCCACGTCTCATATGGAGTAGTAGAGACTACCTTGGTCGGGACTCTGTTTAGTAAGTAAACAGCTGTCTTAAGCGCATAGCCCCAAAAGGATTTTGGAATAGTTGCATGATTCATCATAGATCTAACCATGTCCATCAAGGTTCGGTTACGCCTCTCAGATACACCATTATGCTGTGGTGTATATGGCGGAGTCTATTGAGACAATGTCCCATTGTCCCTAAGATAATCTTGAAACTCTTGACTCAAATATTCACCACCCCGATCGGATCGAAGTATCTTAATACTTTTGCCAAGCTGTTTCTCTACTTCACTTCTGAACTCTTTGAATTTCTCAAAAGCTTCAGATTTGTGTTTCATTAAGAACACATACCCGAATCGTGAGTGATCATCGATAAAGGTAATGAAGTAGCTATAACCTCCTTGTGCAAGAGTTGACATTGGTCCACATACATCAGTATGTATTAGACCAAGCAATTCTCCCACTGGTTTACCTTTTCCGGAAAAGGGTAATTTGGTCATCTTGCCTTTTAAGCATGATTCGCATGTATCAAATGAACCGGGTTCAAATGATTCCAGAATTCCACATCGGTGTAATTTGGTCATGCGTTTCTTACTTACATGGCCAAGACGACAATGCCATGTATAAGAGTCTATTTGATTATCTATTCGAGCACGTTTGTTGCTAACTTCGATATTGAAAACGTCACCGGATAAATCTAATGTGTAGATACCATTGTATAAAGTTCCGGTCTCATAAACGACACCATTTAAAGTTATGTAACAGCAATTGTTACTAAAAGTCAAATGATAACCCTTTTCATTCAAGCATGAAATAGATACAATGTTCTTTATTAACGAAGGAACAAAATAACAATTATCCAATTCTAAGACAAGTCCAGTAGGGAGCTTTAGCAAATATGTTCCGATGGCAACAGCAGCAATCTTTGCTCCATTTCCAACTCGCAAATTCGCTTCTCCCTTGACGAGTCTTCTTCTATTCCTTAGCCCCTGTATGTCATTACATATATGTGAGCTACACCCAGTATCAAGTACCCAGGTGGACGAGGAAATAGAGTGACATTCAATAACGAAGATACCTGAAGAGGATGGGGCATCGGATGCCTTCTTCTTCAAGGACTCAAGATAAACCTTGCAGTTTCTTCGCCAGTGACCCTCCTTGCCGCAGTGATGGCAAGTGCCTTTTGGTGCCTTTTCAGTCTTTTTGGCCTTTTTCTTCTTTCCCTTATTCTGTTTTTTGGGAGCCTTTCTTTGAGGAACCAACTAACAGTACCGTCTTCTGATCCTACTTTATAGAAGGCTCTACAATCTTCAGCAGGTTGAGCAACTCAGGAATGGTAGTCTCCAGCTTGTTCATCTGATAGTTCATCACAAATTGTGAGTAACTCTTGGGCAAACAATGCAGAATTAAGTTAACACTTAGTTCGTGATCCATTGCAAATCCGAGTGTGCCTAGTCGCTCAATGTACCCCAACATCTTCAACACAAACTGTGAGACAGAAGTGCCTTCCTGCATCTTAGAGGTGAAGAGGAGTCTGGAGACCTCGAACCTTTCGAATCTCGCCTGCTCGTCAAACATCTCATGAAGATGGAAGATGATGGTATGAGCATCCATATGCTCAGGTTGCTTTTGCAGCTCAGGTACCATAGCGGCCAGCATGATGCAACTCGCAAGATCAGAATCGGCCACATGTTTCTGATAGGCCACTAACTGATCTGGAGTTGCATCTTCTGGAGGATGGTTGGGAAGTTGTTCTTCAAGGACATAAGCAAGCTTTTCTGCCTTGAGGACTATCCTCAGGTTTCGAAGTCAGTCCATGAAGTTTGGCCCAGTCAGCTTATTGGTGTCCAAAATGGAACGCAAATTCAGAGAAGAAATGATCAAGTGATTATCCTAGAAATACAAATTGAGCTTATGTGAGAAGAATGATAAAGAATGAATCAATATACATTAATTAAATCCTATTTATTTTTCGAATTGAATAACCCTTTTATCAATCCGGGAGATCGTAGGAACATCTCCAAATAGGTTGATATCCAACCATAGATAAGAACAACCATGACTAGAGTCCATCAAGTTATTCTTAGCTATGAAGGTAGGTAATTATACCGATTACATATTACACATATGTAATTATCACATTAAGCTATCAACTAATTGAATGTTTGCATAAATCATTGGGTTGTTAACTCATTAACAAGTATGCAACAATATACATAGCACCCAACTGCAACTCTCTTTACATCGACCTTGGCTGTGGCACAACAAATCGATGCTCCAAGCTTAAGGCTGACCCATTAATCAAGAAATAGTTTTAATATGGTTGGAGCTCATTCAACCGTTTAGTCAGGCTTAGATGTGTCCAACAACCAAAACTAAGGATTGACCTCTGACTCCAACTATATTAATCATAAACTAATTCCATGGTTTGAACATGTTGAGGTTCAAGCCGGAAAAAACTCCAGTTCTAACCATATTAATGGAAGGTGTTGGCCTTAATATTTTGTAAGGGAATTTTGGGACTCATCCTTTTTCTTTTAAGCACATTCATTACATATAATTATGTTATGTTC
>JAGFNQ010001861.1:271349-298960 GCA_024364735.1 Boesenbergia rotunda | reverse complement strand
CCTAGTGGGGACTGACACACATAGACCATGTCCTTGACCAAGTGGGTATAAGATGGTGAAGGGAATGAGGCACGATTCATTAAAGCTGCTGAAGGGTTTCAGAGTAGTTTTGAGGTCAACCGTTGATCTTTCGATTAATTGGGGATCATGATGTACTACTAGGTGCCACTCATGATCGTTCTATAATTGGTTAATTATAGACGGCCAACATAAATCGAAAGTCTATTTAGTCACACGCACTACGAGTAGTCCGAGGGATTTAAAACGAGTTGAAAATTAGATTTTCCGATCAAGAGAGATTAGTCGAATCTGAATTTTTCAGAGACGCATCGGAAGCATAAAATGGCTAAGTCTTTTGAAGACTTATTGAACGAATTAAATGAGTTTAGTTCGTGAGATCGTGGCTTGCGTTTGGCCGGCCAAAGAGGGTCCCCACCCTCTTTGTTTGGCCGGCCACAATAAGAGGGAAGAACCAAATTGTTTAGTTCAAATTTATAAAATAAACCGCGCGTGGTTTGTCTTATAAAATTATGGATAAAGAAATTTATATAAAGAAATTTATATAAAGAAATTTATATAAAGAGATTTATTTATCATGGAAATTAAAATAAACCTTGGAATGGTTTATTTTATTTTATAAAATCAATAATGGATTGATTTACCATGATAAAGAAATTTATATAAAGAAATTTCTTTCCATAATAAAAGGGGAGACATGGTTGTTTTTATTATAAATTAAGTTATAATAAAAACTTGGCATAACGGAATAATTCATAGAAAAATTTATAAGATAAATTTCTTATGAAAAATTTATTCCGTTAAGAGGAGACTTGGCGATTAAGAGGCTACTATATAAAGGTACCAAGGCAAGGCTTGGAAATTAATCCAAGAGATCAAGGATTCTTGCCTAGCCTCACTCCCTCTCCTTCTCTCCCTCTCCTTCTTCTAGTGCCGCCGGCCCTAGAGCCCTCCCCCTTTGCCGTGAGCTTCCATCACCAAGAAGAAGCCGAAGAAGAAGAAGAACCGGGCGCGACTCCTTCCTTCCTCCCGGAATCATGATTCCGTTCTTCGTTTGGTGGTTAGTTTTTCATCACTCTCTTGGTATTCTTATGGTGCCTTTGGAGAATCTAGTAGTTCTTGTCGGCACGAAACTCGTAGCTTTGCGAAGTCATCCCGAAGAAAACCCGGCGTGGACGCGAATAGAGGCGGAGCTTCCAAGGGACGCTACGGTTGGATCTCGTCCCTTTCTACGAGTTACCCGAGGTATTAAGTAAATTAGTTTACTTTCTGCAAAATTTTAAATGTATGATCATGTCCCCACAACATAAGGTTGCATGCTAGACACGTAGTTAAAATAATTTGAGAAATTATTTATGCTAAACCTTCCGCTGCACGTAATTAAATTTTAAAATTACGAACCCGTATCCATGTCAACATGCACCCGGTCCCAACAGTGGTATCAGAGCCGGTTAGTGTTCGACATAATCATATAATTGTTTTGCGGAAAACTTTGTCATGATCTCAATTTTGGAAAATTTTCCAAATATGGAAACTTTCCATTTATGATAAATTTTAGATTTAGGAATTTCAAAGTTTGGAAATCCTTATAAAATTTCGCAAACTTTTGAAATATCCTAGTTTCTGAAATTTTATGATAATTGTGAAAACTTCCTATTTTTGGAAACTTTCCAATTTTGGATTATTAATTGACAATTAAATTCGAATTGGTTTTAAATTATTAACAAAATTCTTTATTTTGGATTGAGCCTCGGGGAGCCGTCCAATTTAAGGTTAGTTGTTGTAATTTAATTTCCTATTTTGAATAAAATTATCATGTTTAATTTGGTTACGCCTCGGGGAGCGGACCAAATTAGATTTATAACAAATTCTTTTTTTTGGGTATCTGAGCCTCGGGGAGCCACCCAAAGAAAATAATTTGTTGAAATTAATAAATCCATAAATAAAATATGTAATCAAATCTTGGAAATTTTGAGGTGATTCTCAAACGATAATTTCCTTATTTGATTTAAGAGGTGATGCTCTTACATATTGTTGTCTCCAAAATTAATTAGGAAAATGGTTTCCTATAGAGTTTTCTTAAATAAGATTTTCATGAAAATAATATGTGGTTGAATTAAGGGAATCTGTCTCTTAATTTAATAAGATTTGATTTAGAGAAATCAAAGTCTTAAACATATTATTTCCGAAATTGATTATGACAATTTAGGAAATTGTTTCCCAAAACAATTCCTTGAATAAAGTATGAAATTAGAATTAGGAAATCCGGTTCCTAATTCAATTAATGAGACTTGATAAATTAAGTCACATACATACTTTATTAAGGAAATCGTTAGTACATGACATAATTATATGTCATGAATGTGCTTAGAAAAGAAAGGATGAGACCCAAAACCCCTTACAAAATATTAAGGCCAACACCTTCCATTAATATGGTTAGAACCGGAGTTTTGTTTCTCGTTTGGGTTGATGGACACATCCATGCCCGGCTTGAACCTCAACATGTTCAAACCATGGAATTAGTTTATGATTAATATAGTTGGAGTCAGAGGTCAATCCTTAGTTTTGGTTGTTGGACACATCCAAGCCTGACTAAACGGTTGAATGAACTCCAACCATATTAAAACTATTTCTTGATTAATGGGTCAGCCTTAAGCTTGGAGCATCGATTTGTTGTGCCACAGCCAAGGTCGATGTAAAGAGAGGTGCAGTTGGGTGCTATGTATATTGTTGCATACTTGTTAATGAGTTAACAACCCAATGATTTATGCAAACATTCAATTAGTTGATAGCATAAAGTGATAGTTACATATATGTGATATGTAATCGGTATAATTACCTACCTTCATAGCTAAGAATAACTTGATGGCCACAACCATGGTTGTTCTTATCTATGGTTGGATATCAACCTATTTGGAGGTGTTCCTACGATCTCCCGAATTGATAAAAAAAGGGTTATTCAATTCGAAAAATAAATAGGATTTAATTAATGTATGTTGATGCATTCTTTATCATTCTTCTCACATAAGCTCAATTTGTATTTCTAGGATAATCACTCGATCATGTCTTCTCTGAATTTGCGTTCCATTTTGGACACCAATAAACTGACTGGGCCAAACTTCATGGACTGGCTTCGAAACCTGAGGATAGTCCTCAAGGCAGAGAAGCTTGCTTATGTCCTTGAAGATCAACTTCCCAACCGTCCTCCAGAAAATGCAACTCCAGACCAGTTAGTGGCCTATCAGAAACATGTGACCGATTCTGAACTTGCGAGTTGCATCATGCTAGCCGCTATGGTACCTGAGCTGCAAAAGCAGCATGAGCATATGGATGCTTATACCATCATCTTCCATCATCATGAGTTATTTGACGAGCAGGCGAGATCCGAAAGGTTCGAGGTCTCCAGACTCCTCTTCACCTCTAAAATGCAGGAAGACACTTCTGTCTCACAGTTTGTGTTGAAGATGTTGGGGTACATTTAGCGACTGGGCACACTCGATTTTATAATGGATCATGAATTAAGTATTGACTTAATTTTGCATTGTTTGCCCAAAAGTTATTCACAATTTGTGATGAACTATCGGATGAACAAGCTGGAGACTACCATTCCTGAGTTGCTCAACCTGCTGAAGACTGTAGAGCCTTCTGTGAAGCAGGATCAAAAGACGGTACTGTTAGTTGGTTCCTCAAAGAAAGGTTCTAAGAGGAAGGCCAAAGAACAGAATAAGGGAAAGAAGAAAAAGGCCAAAAAGACTGAAAAGACACCAAAAGTCACTTGCCATCACTGTGGCAAGGAGGGTCACTGGCGAAGAAACTGCAAGGTTTATTTTGAGTCCTTGAAGAAGAAGGCATCCGATGCCCCATCCTCTACGGGTATCTTCGTTATTGAATGTCACTCTATTTCCTCAACCGCCTGAGTACTTGATACTAGTTGTAGCTCACATATATGTAATGACATACAGGGGCTAAGGAATAGAAGAACACTCGTCAAGGGAGAAGCGAATTTGCGAGTTGGAAATGGAGCAAAGATTGCTGTTGTTGCCATCGGAACATATTTGCTAAAGCTCCCTACTGGACATGTCTTAGAATTGGATAATTGTTATTTTGTTCCTTCGTTAATAAAGAACATTATATCTATTTCATGTTTGAATGAAAAGGGTTATCATTTAACTTTTAGTAACAATTGTTGTTACATAACTTTAAATGGTGTTCTTTATGGGACCGGAACTTTGTGCAATGGTATCTACACGTTAGATTTATCCGGTGACGTTTTCAATATCGAAGTTAGCAACAAACGTGCTCGAATAGATAATCGAATAGACTCCTATACGTGGCATTGTCGTCTTGGCCATGTAAGTAAGAAACGCATGACCAAATTACACCGATGTGGAATTTTGGAATCATTTGAACCCGGTTCATTTGATACATGTGAATCATGCTTGAAAGGCAAGATGACCAAATTACCCTTTTCCGGAAAAGGTAATCCAGTGGGAGAATTGCTTGGTCTAATACATACTGATGTATGTGGACCAATGTCAACTCTTGCACAAGGAGGCTATAGCTACTTCATTACCTTTATCGATGATCACTCACAATTCGAGTATGTGTTCTTGATGAAACACAAATCTGAAGCTTTTGAGAAATTCAAAGAGTTCAGAAATGAAGTAGAGAAACAGCTTGGCAAAAGTATTAAGATACTTCGATCCGATCGGGGTGGTGAATACTTAAGTCAAGAGTTTCAAGATTATCTTAGGGACAATGGGATATTATCTCAATGGACTCCGCCGTATACACCACAGCATAATGGTGTATCTGAGAGGCGTAACCGAACCTTGATGGACATGGTTAGATCTATGATGAATCATACAACTCTTCCAAAATCCTTTTGGGGCTATGCGCTCAAGACAGCTGTTTACTTGCTAAACAGAGTCCCGACCAAGGTAGTCTCTACTACTCCATATGAGACGTGGAATAGTAAGAAACCTCACTTAACTCACCTTAAGATATGGGGTTGTCCTGCTTATGTGAAGCGGACTGTATCAGACAAATTGGATGCTAAGTCTGATAAATGTCTATTTATTGGATACCCTAAGGAAACAAAGGGTTACCAATTCTATCATCCCTTGGAACAAAAGGTGTTTGTTTCAAGCATGCTGTATTTCTGGAAAAAGAATTTCTTTTACAAGAAAACAGTGGAGTAGTATTGAACTTGAAGAAGTTCAAGAAACTCCAATAGACATTACAGAGACACCTAGTCTAGACCCACAACCAATAACTCATAATGATGAGCTATCGGTTGAACCTAAAACAACACCACTTCTTCGTAGATCTGATAGGACACGCAATATTCCAGAGAGATACGGATTTCTCGTAAGTGAATCGAACGACGAACCTATCAGTTATGATGATGTTCTGAAAAGTTCAGAAAGGGACAAATGGCTTGAAGCCATGAAGTCGGAAATGGATTCCATGTACGAAAATCAAGTATGGGACTTGGTTAACCCACCTGAAGGGATTAAGCCCATAGGGTGCAAGTGGGTTTTCAAGAAGAAAACCGACATGGAAGGTAATGTTGTTACCTTTAAGGCTAGATTAGTGGCAAAAGGATATCGTCAGAAACAAGGAATTGATTATGATGAAACCTATTCGCCAGTAGCTATGCTTAAATCCATTCGGATGCTCCTGGCCATAGCAGCTCATTATGATTATGAGATATGGCAAATGGATGTGAAAACAGCTTTCCTTAATGGATACCTGCTTGAGGATGTATACATGATACAACCTGAAGGTTTCACATCGGTTGATAAAACCAAAATATGCAAGCTTCGACGATCCATATATGGACTGAAGCAAGCATCCAGGAGCTGGAACATCCGTTTTGATGAGACAATCAAAGAGTTTGATTTCTCACAAAATCCTGACGAACCTTGTGTGTACAAGAAGGTTAGTGGGAGTGCAGTCGTATTCCTAGTACTATATGTCGCTGACATATTGCTTATAGGAAATGATATATCAGTCTTACAGTCGGTTAAAATTTGGTTGTCCAAAACTTTCTCCATGAAAGACCTGGGAGAAACAACCTATATCCTTGGGATTAGAATCTATAGAGATAGATCAAAACGGTTGCTTGGTCTTTCGCAGTCTACATATATAGACCGAGTGCTAAAAAGGTTTAGTATGTCGGAATCCAAGAAAGGTTACCTTCCCATCAGGCATGGGATCAACCTTTCAAAGTCTATGTGTCCGCGCACAGAAGACGGGAGGATTTGCATGAATAAGATTCCTTATGCATCCGCGATAGGATCTATCATGTATGTTATGTTATGTACTAGGCCCGATGTATCGTATGCTCTGAGCGTCACGAGCAGATACCAGTCTAATCCAGGAATGGATCATTGGGCGGCTGTCAAGACAATCCTTAAGTACTTAAGAAGAACTAAGGATGTGTTCCTAATATATGGAGAAGGAGATATGGTAATACGTGGGTATACAGATGCCAGTTTCCAGACAGATAAGGATGACTCCAAATCTCAGTCTGGATACGTATTTACTTTGAATGGAGGCGCAATAAGTTGGAAGAGTTCCAAGCAAGACACTGTAGCGGATTCTACCACGGAAGCGAATATATTGCGGCTTCGGAAGCAGCAAAAGAAGCAGTCTGGATCAAGAAGTTTGTCTCGGAACTTGGTGTGGTTCCAACCATTGATGAAGCAATACCGGTTTACTGCGACAACAATGGAGCTATTGCACAAGTAAAGGAACCAAGGTCTCATCAGCGATCCAAACACGTGCTTCGCCGCTATCATCTGATCAGAGAGATTATAAGTAGGAATGATATACAAATTGAGAAAATTCCCACTGAAAGGAATTTAGCGGATCCTTTAACTAAGGCCTTGCCTCAAAGCAAGTTTGAGGGTCATGTTAGAGACTGTGGTATTGGATACCGTAGCGATTGGCATTAGGCCAAGTGGGAGTTTGTTAGTAATATGAGAGAAGTGTCCTAAGACAATCGCCTTATGATTGTAATCATTTACTTTAATAAATGAATATTCACTATTTGAGTATACATGTTCGTGTATTTGATTGAGATCTTAAACTCATTTACTGAATGTCCGCAATACAATTCACAGCATGAGAGAATTTGTGATGAATTCACAACTAGTGATTATCTCTACATGTGCAATTGTGAAGTATTGAAATTGTCCCTAGTCGATGAATTGATAAATACGGACACTATCAATTCTGTTGAGACTAGCATGGGTTATTCTCTAATCAGCTGATTCTCACTGGCTGGTGACATTGGGATGTCCGGAGATAAACATGAATGCTAGTTAAGGGAACTAGTTCATTGGAGTGACTAGCTGTAAGACTTCATATGGTAATCTACATATAGATATGTCAATGAAGTTCTTACTGCAGCTTAAGTGCGATGTTCCTTTGACTTGCGGTGTTCAAGTCATCTTGGTCATGAAGACTTATACTTTGACATCTTAAGCAAGCATCTCCAAGGAGGTGTGGACCCAGGATGGTTGGGTATAAGCCGAAGTGCCCGAAGATGTTTGAACAGCCTGCAAAGGATTCACCACTCCTTGCGAGGGGATGTATACCCAAGGCCTATCGTCGGATTGTTACTCGAAGCCTCTGGCCAGAGCATGACATGTTCAGAGTATGAATCTCTTAAATACATGAGAGTAATTAGAATCCGTAGGACGAGAGAACGTTACTTGGGCTAGGTGTGACGTAGTCAGCCTAGTGGGGACTGACACACATAGACCATGTCCTGAACCAAGTGGGTATAAGATAATGAACGGAATGAGGCACGATTCATTAAAGTTGCTGAAGGGTTTCAAAATAGTTTCTGAGGTCAACCGTTGATCTTTCGATTAATTGGGGATCATGATGTACTACTAGGTGCCACTCATGATCGTTCTATAATTGGTTAATTATAGATGACCAACATAAATCGAAAGCCTATTTAGTCATACGCACTACGAGTAGTCCGAGGGATTTAAAACGAGTTGAAAATTGGATTTTCCGATTAAGAGAGATAAGTCAAATCTGAATTTTTCAGAGACGCATCGAAAGCATAAAATGGCTAAGTCTTTTGAAGACTTATTGAACGAATTAAATGAGTTTAATTCGTGAGATCGTGGCTTGGGTTTGGCCGGCCAAAGAGGGTCCCCACCCTCTTTGTTTGGCCGGCCACAATAAGAGGGAGAACCAAATTGTTTGGTTCAAATTTATAAAATAAACCGCGCGTGGTTTGTCTTATAAAATTATGGATAAAGAAATTTGTATAAAGATATTTATATAAAGAAATTTATATAAAGAGATTTATTTATCATGGAAATTAAAATAAACCTTGGAATGGTTTATTTTATTTTATAAAATCAATAATGGATTGATTTACCATGATAAAGAAATTTATATAAAGAAATTTATATAAAGAAATTTCTTTCCATAATAAAAGGGGAGACATGGTTGTTTTTATTATAAATTATGTTATAATAAAAACTTGGCATAACGGAATAATTCATAGAAAAATTTATAAGATAAATTTCTTATGAAAAATTTATTCCGTTAAGAGGAGACTTGGCGATTAAGAGACTACTATATAAAGGTACCAAGGCAAGGCTTGGAAATTAATCCAAGAGATCAAGGATTCTTGCCTAGCCTCTCTCCCTCTCCTTCTCTCCCTCTCCTTCTTCTAGTGCCACCGGCCCTAGAGCCCTCCCCCTTTGCCGTGAGCTTCCACCACCAAGAAGCCGAAGAAGAAGAAGAAGTGGGCGCGACTCCTTCCTTCCTCCCGGAATCTTGATTCCGTTCTTCGTTTGGTGGTTAGTTTTTCATCTCTCTCTTGGTATTCTTATCGTGCCTTTGGAGAATCTAGTAGTTCTTGTCGGCACGAAACTCGTGGCTTTGCGAAGTCATCCCGAAGAAAACCCGGCGTGTACGCGAATAGAGGCGGAGCTTCCGAGGGACGCTACGGTTGGATCTCGTCCCTTTCTACGAGTTACGCGAGGTATTAAGTAAATTAGTTTACTTTCTGTAAAATTTTAAATGTATGATCATGTCTCCACAACATAAGGTTGCATGCTAGACACGTGGTTAAAATAATTTGAAAATTATTTATGCTAAACCTTCCGCTGTACGTAATTAAATTTTAAAATTACGAACCCGTATCCATGTCAACATGCACCCAGTCCCAACACTAACAACATCCATTATGAATGATCTCATTTCTTGAGTTGGAGATGCCTCATACAAGCTCTTAAAGTATAACAATAAGAATAAAAGCAAATACAAAGAAATCTTATAAGATTTACAACAATGAATCTTTTTCTTTTCTTGCTTCACTCTAGCTTGGAATCGCCTCTTGATGAATGGAAATGTAGTGGTACTATGCTCCAAGAACTCACGAGAAATTGCGATGAGGAGAAGAGAATACTTATCGCTTCAACCTGCGTGAAAAGCCTATATACCCACAACCTATGGTTCCTTAATCAATTAGGCGATCAATTACTATGTCAGATTTAGTCATTCAACGGCTAATTTTCTAAGCGTAATCGATCACCCAATTGATTAAGAATGTCATAACCGATTAACCAATCAACACTTTACTATGCTCTTGCGAATGGCCTTAATCGATTAAGCATCTTACTGTGCTCTTCATGAAATTGTCTTAATTGATCACCCAATCAATCAAGACCATCTTTAACAGATCACCCATTGATTAGGGCTTCTTCTGTTTTCACGTCAAAAATCCACCAATCAATCATCTAATCGATTGGTGTTGTCGATCACCCAATCAATTACTGGACATTCTATTCTCACAAGAAATAGTGCTCCAATGATCACCTAATTGATTCGTTCGGGCCAATTGATTATCTAATCGATTACGCATGACCTAACCTGCCTAAACCAAGTCTAAGGTTCTCTTTGCCCAACCTTCGGTCATTTGTGACCTGTCAGAATTTTTCGTTGCCTAGTTCTCAACTAAAACTTCTCTCATGACAAGTGTTTAGTTCACAACTAATCCACTTTGAATTTTATCTAGTTCTCAACTAGGTCTGCCCAGTCCTTCCCTTTGCCTAACCATAGTTAGGCCTAGTCTCTCAGTAGATTTACACCTTGCAATATACGATCCTCCCAGATCCACTTGGACTTCACTTAGTTTCCAATTAGGTCTACCTAGTCCCACTAGGGCTTCCCTTTGCCTAATCGTAGCTAGGTCTAGTCTCTTAGTAGACTTCCACCTTGCCAATATGTGATTCCCCCAAATCCACTTCGACTTCACGTAGTTCCCGACTAGGTTTGCCTAGTCCCTCTAGGACTTCATGTGTTAAGTCTCTGGTTACCTTGATCTACTTGACTTGTGTCGCACTTCGTCTAAACATTTTTGCCAAACATCGAAACTCAAGCTCACCCGAGCTTAGTCAAACTGGTTAACCTTAACTAAAAGAAGATTGCACCAACAAGAACTACCACTCCTATAGTTTCAAATATATTTTACCATCTTGGGGCTAACTTGTTAGGATGTATACTAAAAGTTTTGCTTTTGGTTAAAGAACATCTACATTTTCAAAAGAGAATCGCAAAATCACACAGTGCATATTTATATTAGTATGTGCACAAAATGTCTCATACTTTGCATTGTAGATTGTTGGGTATGGCTTGGCGGGTTTCCTTAGCGAATACCTGGTCGATCCGAGAAACCTCTCCATGCCTACGGATTTAAAATTTAATCCGAATGGAGACCCGTCTCCCATCAACCGTCTCGAGCCGTATCGAACGATCCAAAATACAACTTGGCCAATTACCAAAATCGGCCTTGTATTTTGCTTGACCATTCGACCGCGGAAAAGACGATGAATTGTTCGTCGGCTTTTGTGTTTATGGTCGGGGTCCAGTTAGTGAATTAATAGCTATGATATGAAATTAAATTAATAAACTAACACACATAAAACGATGAGGCAAATGAATAAGGCACAAATAAAACATAAGGAGCCAAGGAAGAATTATACCTTCCGTTACCTTACGATCTTCTACCATATGCTTGGACGTCCTGTGGGCGACGATCTACCAAGAACCGTGGTCACCAAGTCGATCCCTTCTCCTTGCGCCAACCAATCCCTTCCCAAAGGGATGCCGCCAGCCGCTCCAAGGAAAAAGATAATCCAAATACAAACCCTACCTCTCTTCTCTTCCGTCGTCGGCGCCCGAACTATGAGTTGCTTCAAGACAAGGTCGCGAGTGACTTTACTCCTTGGATAACAACATCCCCATAGTTCACAGCCGGCGCTCAAAGCCTCTCCGCGCACAGCAACCAGCCGATCTCCATAGAGAGATCAAAAGTCACACATGCGTGAAGGACATTCCTTCTCCACGCAATTTCTCTCTGCCATGGTGCTTGATCTCTTCACCATCAGCGCATATTGGCTTCTTAGACAAAGTTCACTTTTCCACTTTCAACCAATCACTGCTTATCAAGCCTTGGAGGCCTTGGAGAAGGATTAGCAAAATTAATTGCATGCGTTGCAATTAATTGGAGAAGAGAAAACTTAATTGCATGCGTTGCTTGCAATTAATTGGAGAAGAGCAAAAGTTAATTGCATGCATTGCAATTAATTGCATGCGTTGCTTACAATTAACTGGAGAAGAGCAAAAGTTAATTGCATTCATTGCAATTAATTGGAGAAGCGCCTGATTAATTGCATGCTTTGCAATTAATCGGAGAAGAGAACTATTCTTTTCCGTTCGGCCCCGCAGAGTGAAACGAGAGAGAGAGAGAGAGGAGAGAAGAGTAGAGGCTAGGGTTTCTTATGATCTATTAGATTAATCATCAACTTCGTTTCATGTCACCATGGGTTATTTATAGGGCTACGGTAGGGACCATGAGGAGGAGTTGGATCTTGGCCTGCTAATGGATCCGGTCCATTAATGAGGATCCATTCCATTAAAAGACCCCCATTGAATTAACTCACCAACCCCCATATTTACATATGGGCTCTACTTATTATGAGTCGTCCATCCCCTCATGTTTAAGATCTCGAATGTCCGTTAATTAATTTAAATTACTAACAATTCAAATTAATTAACCTCTGAGTCCTTGACTAGTACCACTCGACCTTATCATCATGCCGGATCAAATCCACCTGCAGGGTTTAGCATGATGAACCTTTCGAGCTCATCAAGGTGGCATCATCATCCTGACTCACCAGGACACGGATTCCGTTAATAATCATCGACACATCATATTATTAATATTATTTCCCAACTAATCAGGTCTATCGATCTAACAGAATAGATCTCGCATATTGGTAAATCAAAGAAACAATAATTAATAATATATGTCCGATATTATTTCGGGATTAAGAGATTGTACTCCATAATATAAACTAAGGTCCTATCCAATTATTAAGTCAGTATAAATTGGATAACCTCGGGTTTCGGTCCTGCTCAATGTACTCAAAGCACACTAGTGTAATTCTATGGTTAAGACCAACCACACCTAATTACACTACAACCATCCCGTTGGCTTGTCCAATTCCTTCTCGGTTGTGGGCCTCTTATTTATACTAAGTAAGGGACTGATAACATGATCTTCCGTGCGACACCACACACCATGTTATCTACAAATGCAATTATAATTGGACTTCGTGCATGTACTAATATAAATAGACACCTAGTGTATTTGTGATTCTCTTTTCGAAATGAAGATGTTCATATAAAGAAATCATGTCTTTCAGTATACACATCCTACAATCTCTCACTTATATTTAATGACATTGTTGTTCTCAAAATGTCATACATCTGACTTCTTGATCTTCCACATACCTAAAGCTCTCGCTATCAAGGCCTCAGTGGAACGATCTCCCAAGTTGTCCCCTGATGTAATCTAGGCAACAACAGCTTTTCCTCTCCTGGGTGGTACTTGCGCTCTATGTGTTTTACTTGCCTTATGGGCTCATGATTCCTTCGAGTTTGCAACTGCACCATTTCATTATCACAACAAAATGTTATAGCTTTGAGCAAACCAGGAATCACATCGAAGTCCATCCTGAGGTTCCTGAACCATGTAGCTTCCTTTGGTTGCCTCAGAGGCTGCCACTTTACTCAGCTTCCATGGTGGAGTCCATCACGCAGCCGTTGCGCGATACTCCTCCAAACTATGGTTCTATCTCCTAAAGTAAACACAAAATCCTGAGGAATACTTACATTTGCCCCTATCTGACTGGAAGTCTGTATCCGTATAACCCATAGGGAATTGTTCTGCCTTGTAAACCAGCTTATAATCCTTAGTCCTTCTCAGGCACTAATATAAGCTTTTACCGCAATCCAATTTCCTTGACCTGGGTTACTCTGATATCTTCTAACCATGCCCACGGCAAAGCAGATATCCGGTCTCATTTTTAGCATACATGAGGCTTCCTATAGCCGATGCTAAAGGAATCGTCATTACCTTCTCTATCTCCTTTGATAATCTAAACATATCTCCTTTAGATAGAGTAGCTCCACAACTGAAAAGTTCAAAACTTTTCTTGGAGGTTTCCATACTAAAACGAGTTAAGACACTATCTCTGCATGAAGCTTGGGATAAGCACAACATCCTTCTCTGGTGATCCCTTAGAACTTTGATCGCCAAGGATGTGTCCTGCTTCTCCTAAGTTCTTCATATCGACTGTTTGGACAACTATACCCTTACGTCTGATAATATTTTGTCATTGTTGCCAACTAACAAAATATTATCTACGTATAGTACAAGAACACCACTACGTTTCCGTCACATCTCTTATATACACATGACTCATCCAGTCTTTGAGTAAATCCATATGATTGGATTACTTCATCAAAGCGAATGTTCCAAGATCGTGAAGCTTGCTTCAATCCATAAATTGACCGATTAAGCTTGCATACTAGATGCTCTTTGCCCTTTTCAATGAACCCTTCTGGCTGCTACATGTAGATGGTCTCCTCAAGACTTCCGTTGTAACGCCCGCCCTTATATCTACCCTCAAGGCGGGGTTACGTACATTCAATCATATAGTAATATTTTTTTTCTATTTCTATCTCCTAGCATGACATTAAAACAACAATGCAAGGACTTAAGGACTAAGCATGCTTGTTTAACTATCAAAGTCATTCTACAACATGATAATATCACTAGTAATGTAACTCATAACATAATCAAGTATAAGAGACCTCCAAGGTAAACACTATCATGCCATGTCAATCCTAATCACTAACACTTATTGTCAAGGAGCATAACATAAGCATATGTAGATATAGAAGTCTTTTCTTCCCGAGCCACCACCCCACACATCTTCAGCCTCCTGCCTCTTCCTTCCATTTAAGTGTTATCTGCAGCATAAGACAACACATAAACTAGTAAGCAAAATGCTTAGTAAGGATCCTGTCCTACTCGCAAAATCCGTGCGAAAGAATATAACATGTACACAAAATCAATCATAAGTATAAGTTCATCAAAGCATATTAAACATCTAAGTTTCTAAGCATGCAGTATCAAGTACCATAAGCATACTCTTCACATATAACAAATGCTTTCAATGAATGTTTTCAAAACAATTCCATAATGGTATTACTTAAAAATACATCCATATCATATTGGGCCCTGTTGTGTACCAACTATCGCGCGGAACTATTGCGCGTTCCCTAATGAATTGGGGTAGCGAGCCACCAATTCATTAGAGCAGGACCCTTCCGTCCTACCGGAGCCACGTTAACATGCACCCCGGATTTATTTAACGACCCCCTTACGAGTCGGGTACACAACTTAAAAGTAAAATACTTATCATGCTTTTACATATATGCTAAGGAATACTCCATATTCACTCTTATGGGACACACCACTCTTCAAGGGTGCTCATGATCCCGTAGGGACACACCACACAACATAAGGGGTGCTCTTGATCCCATACTTATTTGAGTATCCCTTCAAGCATTTTAACATATCACATGCAATTTCATAAAGGTGCCCCCCAGGGGCTATAAGGCATGCTCATATATACATCATATTTCATGCATGTCCATACATACATCATAGTTCACACATGTTCATATATACATCATATTTCATACTTGTTCATACATGCATCATATTTCATACATGTTCATACGTACATAATACTCCATACATGTTCATACATATATCATATTCCATACATGCTCATACATATTACTTTGCTAACATAATCATGTCCCGTAGGGTAGTTTAGCCTTCACATATTATTCATGCCACTTATTAAACATAAATCACATCATGAGATAATTATACAACCCTAAACCTTAGTCCTCCTAGGGTTGGCCGAAACTTAAGTATAGGGAAAATTAAGATTTGAACTAAATATTCTCACATACATTCATACAAACACCTTGTATACACTATCCTACAATACATTAAACATGGATATATTTTAGGATAATTCAACCCTCACTAACCCCTTTTTCTAGGCCTTGGCCGAAACCCATCCAAGTTCTAAACCCTAGGTTTTGTTTACAACATATTGAAGGATACACATACACATATACTCTAAGTGCTAAGGGGTTTACTTATGTGACAAAAAGTAACCAAAAGCCTTCCCCAAGGGGGGGTGGCCGAAACTCCTTCAAGCACAAAGCCCTATGTTTTGTTCACCACATCTTGCATAAACCACATATACATATATCCTAAGTTCCAAGGGTCTAATCATGTAACAAAAGAACCCAAGGCCTTCCTCTAAGGATGGCCGAAACTTACAAGGAGTGTAACCCCTAGTTTTTCTTTCTTTTGTTCATACCATCATGAAGAAATTCAATATACATATATACTCTAAGTCTCAAAGGTCTTCTCATGTATCAAGGAAAGAACCAAGGCCTTCCCCAAAGGGGGTGGCCGAAACATGCAATGGAGAAGAAGTCCTCATTCTTGAAAAAATCAAGGAGAATAATCACACCACAACTATTACACTGCAGGCGAGGGGATACTTACATCCTTTCGCTTGATTTCTACTTCTCTAAGATCTTAAGGTGCCCTTGGTTGAAGGAAGGTGAGTATTTCCTTTGTTTGCCTTCTCTTAGCAATCTTGGCCCTAGTAGAAGGCAAGAACCTTAAAGGGTTCTTCTTCCTTCCAATTCCCTAGGGTTAAAACCCTAGGGTTTACTTTTCAAAAATGGAGAGGGAGAAGAAGAGAATTTCGGTGATGAGGGGAGGAAGAAGAAGAGAAAGAGGAAGTTATTCCAACTTCCCTTATTTATACTTTTCTCATGAAAAGACATGTCTCTTCACCTCCCTAGCTTTTAACAAGCATGTTTCTTATTCCCTCTACAAGAAACATTGCTTGGTTCATTGGTTATGACATGGTGAGTGCAACTAGGAGGTTCAAGGTTCAATCCTTGCTTCCTCCTTTTTATCACATTTTGCACTAATCCATATCAAAGCCCATTAAGCCAAGCCCATCATGAAATTTCATAATATTAATTATATTCCATGATTTCACAATATTTTCATAATATTAATTATATTCCATGAATTCATAATATTTCATGATACTATTTCATGAATTCCATAATATTTCATATTTATGAATTCATATATTTCATAATATTCCATGATAATATATCATGAATTTCATAATATTTCATATTTATGAATTCATAATATTTCATGATACTATTTCATGAATTCCATAATATTTCATATTTATGAATTCATATATTTCATAATATTCCATGATAATATATCATGAATTTCATAATATTTCATATTTATGAATTCATAATATTTCATAATATTTCATGATACTATTTCATGAATTCCATAATATTTCATATTTATGAATTCATAATATTTCATGATAATATTTCATATGGGAAATTTTGGGGCGTTACATCCGTTAAGGAAAGCTGTCTTGACGTCCATCTGTCATACCTCATAGTCCATATGAGCTGCAATAGATAAGAGAATCCGGATCGACTTAAGCATGGCTACCGGTGAAAAGGTCTCCTCATAATTGATACCCTCTTTCTGAGTATACCCTTTCGCAACAAGTCTAGCTTTGAAGGTCTCAACCTTCCCGTCTGATCCTCTCTTTCTATTGTAGATCCACTTGCATCCAATGGCTTTTACACCATCGGGTAGTTCTACTAGCTCCCAGACATGATTAAAATCCATAGATTCTATCTTAGAGTTCATTGCCCTTTTCCAAGAATCTGCATCCTTATCTTGGAGGGTCTCGTCATAGGTCCAGAGATCCGGTTCATGTTTACCAGAGACCAAGTTTGAAGACTCTCCCAAAAACATGAACCTTTCAGGCTGTCTAACTACCCTCCCACTGCGACGAGGCAGCACCTGTGTATCTTCTGTGACACGCGGTGTAGTGACTTGTGTTGGTGCAGAAAGCACCCAAGTCAAACCTATGTTTTGATAATGGCAACAGAGTTCAAAAGTTAAGTCTTACTTGTTTTCTAACAAGTTACTCTAGTGTACAGGAAAAGCCCTAGCGAAGGACTGCTAGGCACTGGCGAGGGAATGCCAGAGTCAAAAGCCCTAGCGAAGGACTGCTAGGCACCTGGCGAAGGAATGCCAGGGTAAAAAGCCCTAGCGAAGGACTGCTAGGCGCCAGGCGAAGGACAGCTTGGACTAAAGCCCTAGCGAAGGACTGCTAGGCGCCAGGCGAAGGACAGCTTGGGACTAAAGCCCTAGCAAAGGAATGCTAGGCACCGGGCAAAGGACAGCTCGGCATCCAAGCCCTGGCAAAGGACCGCCAGGCAAAAGTCCAACCAAAGGAGCGGTTGGCATCAGGTACATTCTCCCGAGTGGAGTAGGTGAGGACGCGTTCCCCGTCGAGGGAACAGTAGGCGTCGATTTGACCTAGGGTTCCATTTTGGAGACCAAAGTCAGAACCAAGACAGCTAAGGCTGTATAAACTAATAATTAATTGTTTTATTGTGTTTTGGACTAACCCTGGATGCAGGACCGAAGGAACGTGTGTCTGCAACTCAGAGAGCCTCAAAGGAGTGAGGCAGCAGCTGAGCAGGGCGCCCTGAGTGTCCAGGGCGCCCCCAAGGTGAACAAGAACCAAGTGAAGCAAAAAGGGCTTCGGCTGCTTACTGGGCAGGGCGCCCTCAGCAGCCAGGGCGCCCCGCGCCCAAGTCTGCGAAGCTTCATCTTTATCCACAGTCGAGATTTCTGCGCGGAAGAAGTCAGCCAAGCCGCCCTCTGTGACCAGGGCGCCCCCAGAGTCAAAGTTATCCCTATTCGGATGGGATAACGCTTGACCGAGCTAAAACCGGATCGTTTGACACGTGGCAGGGCGCCCCCGACGTCCAGGGCGCCCCGAGGTGCTATAAATAGCACCCAACGCCCAAGCCTTCAACAACAACTTCGAACCAACGCTTCCACGCTCTTCTGTGCTCACGCCTTGCTCCGGAAACTGCCCAACTCGAGCCTACGACGTCCTGTTGCTCCGGAAAGTCAACCTACAACCGGACGTCGGTAAAAGAAGAGTCTTCCTTTTTATTAAAAGTTTATGGTGCTATACTTGTAAATCTATTCTTGTAAACTGATTTTGCGCTCATATAGAATTGCCCAAAGTAAACGATCAACGATCGTGGGCCTTGGAGTAGGAGTCGACACAGGCTCCGAACCAAGTAAAAATGACTGCGTCTCTGTGTTATTATTTTTCTTATTTTCCGCTGTGCACCTGCTCTTAATTTTCCGAAAACGAATACCGATATTCACCCCCCCCCTCTATCGGTTCTATCGATCCAACAAGTGGTATCAGAGCGGGGAAGTTCAAACTTGGTGCAACCACCAGTTTGAAAATTTCTTTTCGGATTTTCTTTATTATTTTTTTATTCAAATTTTTAAATATTTTTTTGTTCGAATTTTTTTTGTTAATCGAGGTTGGTGCAACACCCCTCGATATTTTACTTCCCTTATCCCGCACTACTAATCCAAGACCAAGTCTTGGGATATTTTTCTAGTAGTTTTCTTTTTCAGCTTAAATGGCTATGCAAGAGGTATTCAGCACCGCCAAACCTCCACTTTTCAGTGGAGAAGACTTTTCTTACTGGAAAAGTCGTATGGAGGTCCACCTGAAAACTCAGGTGGATATGTGGATCATCATCCAGTCCGGTCTGGAGATCCCCAAAAACGCCAAAGGACTACCTCAAAGCTACTCGGAGTGGGACAACACCCTAAAGCGCAAAATAGAAGCCGATGCAAAAGCAACACAAACCCTACAATGCGGGCTGACAAAGGAAGAGCTCAACCGAGTAGGCCCCTTCAACAGTGCCAAGGAGCTGTGGGAAAAATTGATTGAGCTACACGAAGGAACGTTAGATACCAGGATCAGTAAGAGGGATCTGCTCCTGAACAAATTGTACACTATCAAGATGGCCGACAACGAAACAGCAGCCCAACTCCACGCACGCAAGGGCGGGTACGCACACCCTACTGCCATATCATCACATCCTTATTACATCACCATGGTAGGAACATTACCGAGGGAGAGATGGTCGATCTAACCGATTATGATGAAATAGGCTATAGAAACTTCGCCCTAGCAGGTATAGGGGTGTCCGGTACCGGGGTCTTGTCCTGGAGACGTCAGAGAGCAGCTCCCCAGATCGATACGGACGTGGAGGTTGAGTACGATGTCGCAGATGTAGCCGCAGTAGCCCGAGCACATATAGATGAGCCTGCTCCACCGACTCTGTACGAGAGAGTGACACAGCTCGAGACCCGGGTCCAGAGCCTCCGAGAAGAAGTGGAGGCAAACCATAGTGAAGACAGAGAGACAAACCTAGGCTACTACACCAGCATTATGAGTACCCACACAGCTGATAGGGAGGCCAGAGATGCCCAGTATCATGAGATGATGACACTCTTCCGATCCTGGCAGCCTGGGTCGTCTGACCACCCTGGACCCTCTTCTTTTTAGCTAACCTATTTCCAGCATTGTACTAAGTAACTTGACTCGTGTTTTGACTATTCTGCACCTTTGCTTGATTAGTAATCCATTTGGCTTGACTATTATGTCTAATCTTGATTGTGTTCAGTAGAATAGATTAACTACATTTCCTTCTATTACTGTTCTACTTGCTTTTTAAAACTTGTTACTCAAAATAGAATTTGAAAAACTGCTTTACTTAATTTCAAAATCAGTTTTCATTTTTTCGACTTAGTTTTATTTTTATTTCAAAACTACCCCTTTTCAAAACTAAGGTTTTTTTTGAAAATGGACTTAGCCTAGGCCCTAACCCTAGAACTGCATGCACCTATAGACTTAGAAGCCAGCATCTCACAAGCACCTTTGGGTACTTTTGATTGATAACCTAGAATGGGTTGAGATGCTTAGGTCTTTACCGTAATTCAAGATGCTTTAAGTCAGTGCATCTGCAGTAATTGGGGCACTAAATACAACTTACACAACAATCAAGTTAAGTGTCAAGTTTAGAAAATCTAACTTGAACAGAAACACTTAACTTGACTAACCCTAGCAAAAGCTACTGTTTATAACAGTTAGTAAGTAGCTAATTGGGTTAGACAGGTCCCTACAGAGAAAATTGACTAATTTGATTTAAATATAATAATGAATTGGTTCAGTACAGCAAAATCTTACTTATTTCCTTTATGTAACTTTTTCTGCTATATTTATCTGTTTTTGATATATGGCAAAGGGGGAGAGATAGGAAAGGAGAGAGTAAAACATTTTTGCTCAAATATTTTTTTACTCTATCCTTTATTCAAAAAGTTGTCAAAATTTTCTTATCCTTTATTCAAAAAGCTTTCAAAAATACTTAAGCTTTTTAAAAAATATTTTTCTAAGTACTTAAACTTTTCAAAAACCTTTTCAAAATTAGCTAAGTACTTAGGTTTTTCAAATTTATTAATTAACTAAGTACTTAGGTTTTTCAAATTTATTAATTAATTAAGTACTTAAGTTTTTCAAAATTTATTAAGTACTTAAGTTTTTCAAAATTTATTAAGTACTTAAATCTTCCAAATTAATTAAGTACTTAAGTTTTTCAAAATTTATTAAGTACTTAAATCTTCCAAATTTATTAAGTACTTAAATCTTCCAAATTTATTAAGTACTTAAATCTTCAAAATTATTATGTACTTAAGTTTTCCAAATGTACTTAAGTTTTCCAAATGTACTAAAGTTTTTCTTACTAAGTAGTTAAGCTTTTGAAATCTTACCAAGTACTTAAGTTAACACTTTCAAAACTTTTGAGTACCTTAAAACTTAAGGCTTCAAACATTTTTAGTACTCTAAAATCATGCTTTCAAAAACTCTCCTATGTACTTTTAACTTAAGTTATCAAAAGATTTCTAAGTACCTAAAACTTAAGTTTTTAAAGTACAAATAAAGTTTTTCTAAACCCACGAATTTTTGAAAAATCAAGGGGGAGATTCCTTCCAGGGGGAGGGAACGAAATTTAACTTTTCATGCTTAATCTTAACTTTTTGAAATAGGGTTGCCATAAATCAAAAAGGGGGAGATTGTTGGTGCAGAAAGCACCCAAGTCAAACCTATGTTTTGATAATGGAAATAGAGTTCAAAAGTTAAGTCTTACTTGTTTTCTAACAAGTTACTCTAGTGTATAGGAAAAGCCCTAGCGAAGGACTGCTAGGCACTGGCGAGGGAATGCCAGAGTCAAAAGCCCTAGCGAAGGACTGCTAGGCACCTGGCGAAGGAATTCCAGGGTAAAAAGCCCTAGCGAAGGACTGCTAGGCGCCAGGCGAAGGACAACTTGGACTAAAGCCCTAGCGAAGGACTGCTAGGCGCCAGGCGAAGGACAGCTTGGGACTAAAGCCCTAGCAAAGGAATGCTAGGCACCGGGCAAAGGACAGCTCGGCATCCAAGCCCTGGCAAAGGACCGCCAGGCAAAAGTCCAACCAAAGGAGCGGTTGGCATCAGGTACATTCTCCCGAGTGGAGTAGGTGAGGACGCGTTCCCCGTCGAGGGAACAGTAGGCGTCGATTTGACCTAGGGTTCCATTTTGGAGACCAAAGTCAGAACCAAGACAGCTAAGGCTGTATAAACTAATAATTAATTGTTTTATTGTGTTTTGGACTAACCCTGGATGCAGGACCGAAGGAACGTGTGTCTGCAACTCAGAGAGCCTCAAAGGAGTGAGGCAGCAGCTGAGCAGGGCGCCTTGAGTGTCCAGGGCGCCCCCAAGGTGAACCAGAACCAAGTGAAGCAAAAAGGGCTTCGGCTGCTTACTGGGCAGGGTGCCCTCAGCAGCCAGGGCGCCCTCAGCAGCCAGGGCGCCCTCAGCAGCCAGGGCGCCCCGCGCCCAAGTCTGCGAAGCTTCATCTTTATCCACAGCCAAGATTTCTGCGCGGAAGAAGTCAGCCAAGGCGCCCTCTGTGACCAGGGCGCCCCCAGAGTCAATGTTATCCCTATTCGGATGGGATAACGCTTGACCGAGCTAAAACCGGATCGGTTGACACGTGGCAGGGCGCCCCCGACGTCCAGGGAGCCCCGACGTGCTATAAATAGCACCGAACGCCCAAGCCTTTAACAACAACTTCGAACCAACGCTTCTACGCTCTTCTGTGCTCACGCCTTTCTCCGGAAACTGCCTAACTCGAGCCTACGACGTCCCACTGCTCCGGAAAGTCAACCTACAACCGGACGTCGGTAAAAGAAGAGTCTTCCTTTTTATTAAAAGTTTATGGTGCTATACTTGTAAATCTATTCTTGTAAACTGATTTTGCGCTCATATAGAATTGCCCAAAGTAAACGATCAATGATCGTGGGCCTTGGAGTAGGAGTCGACCCAGGCTCCGAACCAAGTAAAAACGACTACGTCTCTGTGTTATTATTTTTCTTATTTTTCGCTGTGCACCTGCTCTTAATTTTCCGAAAAACGAATACCGATATTCACCCCCCCTCTATCGGTTCTATCGATCCAACAACTTGTGGTGTGCCCTCTTGTACAATTGGTCCTAAAGTTGGAACGTCCCCTTTTAACTCTTCAAGTACTAGTCTACTCTTGGGCTTATGGTCCATCACATAGTCTTTTTCTAAGAATTTGTCATTCGTGCTAACGATTACCTTCTGATCCTTAGGACTATAGAATAGACCACCCTTCGTTCCTCTAGGATAGCCTACGAACAAACGTACCTCCGTACGAGATTCCAACTTATCAGTATCTCCCTTCAGCACATGTGCTGGACTACCCCAAATCCGAATATGTCTTAGACTTGGCTTTTGCCCAGTCCACACTTCTATGGGAGTAGAAGGTACTGACCTCGATGGTATCAAGTACGTACGCTATCGTTTCTAGAGCATATCCCCAGAACGAATCTGGCAACTCGGAGCAGCTCATCATTGTTCTAACCATCTCTATAAGAACTCTTTTCCTTCGCTCTGCTGCACCGTTCTGTTGGGGTGAACCGGGTGCAATCAATTCGGATTGAATCCGAACTTCTGATAAGTAAGTCCTAATTCTCTCAAGAGGTACCCATTACCATGATCCGATCGTAGTGTCATGATACTGTTACCTTGATGTTTCTCCACAATCGTCTTGAATTCGTTGAACTAATCAAAGATTCAGACTTGCGGCCATCATGTAAATGTATCCTTAACTTTGAATATTCGTCTCACAAAGTATTAAAAGCTACCTCTATCCTGGATAGACAAAGGACCACACAAATTAGAATGAACCGAATCTAACATATCTTTGGCTTTATACCCATCGGCCTTGAAAGGCCTCTTGGTCGTCTTACCTTCCAAGTAAGATTCAAAGGTTGGGAAGTCTCCCACCACCAATGAACCCGAGGGTCCATCGGCTATCGAACTTTGAATCCTACTAAGGTTAATAAGACCAAGCCATTGATGCCAAAGGTATGTTTGGTTCATCTCGCAAGGAACCTTTCTCTTATTTTGGTTAGATGATGAGCTATTAACAACTATTCACATCGTGGGAGCTTTTGGTTCTAAAGTGTAGCAATTGTCTATCAATGTACCTACACAGATAATCTTTCTATTCCACTTTTCATAAAAAGCAATAGAATATCTTTTATTTTAGAAACTAAACTAGAGTTCTTTCTAAATTAGGTACATAAAAGCAATCTTAAAACCAAAACCTTATCTTCTAAAGACAAATAATTAACTCCCACTGCAATAGTAGCCACCTCCGTAGCATATCCCTTGTAGACAGTAATCTCTTCCTTAGCTAGTCGTTGGGCTTCCTGGAACCCCTGCAAAGAATTACAGACATGTTTAGTGGCATCCGTATCTACCCACCAGTTACCAGTAGATAACTCAACTAAACATGTTACATCGACAAAAGAAAAAGATATACTTTTTGTGTTGATGACGGGGACAGTTCGCCTTTCAATGTCCTAGTTTGCTTATATGTGAAGCACTTGCCTTTCAGCTTCTTCACGCTAGTCCTTGGTCCCTACTATGATGCTGCCTTCTTGAACCCACCTTGTTTCTTCTTCTTCCTGCCTTTCGGCACAGAAGTAGAAACTGTTAGTGAGAGCCCTAGAGCCAATCATATGATGATTACTTTTTGGACTCATTGTATCATATTCTTGTATATATATTTCTTATATATAAAGGCATTTCTTATAGTTATTGTACTTATGTGTATTGGTGCCAAATAACTTAGTATAATAACGTCCTTGAGTAGAAGGTTCTTATCTATATCAATCGATTAGTTGAATCGATAGTGAGATGATATAGAGAACACTACTCTTAATTATTCCTAGTCAAGTATTAACATTCAAGGACAATGTTAATGCATAGAGACTAGCATGTAGGTCAACATGATGACTTGATCTCACAAGTCATGGATATGAGATATCAAGTTGACACATGGGTATACATTAGAGAATGTATACTGAATGGCCCGCCATGAGAAAGTATCATGGATCGTTATATGAGTGTCATATACTTTCTCATGTGACTATTAGTATGACTATAGTCCTAGACCTGAAGTTACCATAGTTCCCTACATAAGGAGTTAGGTACTTTGGCTTCGTCAAACGTCACCCGTAACTGGGTGGACTATAAAGGCGATTACTGGGTTTGTAACAAATTATGCGGAGGGATGTGAGTAACGTAGATGGGATCTATCCCTCCTATATGACGGGAGTGATATCTTTGTTCTTGATAGAGTAAGACCACTAAGTGCATGGCCATGCCCAAATAAGGCAATATTAGATATTGAGCTTATTTGATTATAGTGAGTCTACTTGGAGATCAAGACATATAGATTGATTTGAGGATGACACGGTCTATGCCTCATGAAAGATCAATCTAGATATCGAGGATAGAAGGGCGTTGTCACATATTGTGATGGTTACAATTATTAGTCACAATGGTGATGTTGGATCTCGACATTCTTGTAACTTGGGGAGCAATGATATGTTGCTAGATACCTCTCATTGCTTATGTCCTTAAATAGGTTTAAGGGCATTGCCAACGTTACAAGAACCTATAGGGTCACACACATATAGCAATAGATGGAGAATAAGTCCATATGATGGACCGAGAGTAATGAAGTCAAAGTTTGACTTTGGCTAAATATGGAAAGTCCATAAAAGGCAAGTTTGACTTGACTCAAATTAGACAACTTGAGTTGGACTCGAGTTTGATCCAAGTATTGGATGAATCTAATCATGGGAGAGTAATGAATTCAAAGTTTGACTTTGGCTAAATATGGAAAGTCCATAAGAGGCAAGTTTGACTTGACTCAAGCCACATCACCTTGACTTGACCAAGTGATGACTTGGCATCATCATCAAGGCTAAGTAACCTCCCCATTTGAATTTTGAATTCAAATAGGGGGTTACCAAAGGTGGTGGCCGACCACTTAATGGCCAATAATGGCCATTAAATGGCCGGCCACTAAAACACACAAAAGTAGTTTTTTTTTTGGTGTGTGATTCATTCTTCTCCTTACTTGGTTTTGTTTTGTTTGGCTCTCCCTCTCCTCTCATCTTGCCGAGACCCCAAGTAGTGCTAGCACACTTTTGGGCTCTCCTCTCCACTCTCTTGCTTGTGTGGATACTTCTAGAGGGTTGCTACTTTGCATCCTTGAGATCCGACACCAACCGAGGAGTGAGCGGGAATTGCGGGGCACGCATCGAAGGTAGTTTTCTCTTCTCTAATAGATCTAGGTTGTAGATCGGTTTTGAAGCATGTAAACGAGCACTCGTAAATTTTTGAAATGGTTTTCTTCGCTCGGATCCTTTCTATTGGGGCTTTCGGGGTTTCCGCGACGCGAAAAAGCGGTTTTCGCAGCCCGAAAAGCCTACAGTGGTATCAGAGCCACGAGCTTAAGCTTGTGCTCGTTTTGGTTTTTATTTTTTTGTATTAGATACAAAAATTTAGATAATTTTATGCTTCTATAATTTTTTCTAAATTTTAGGATTTTTGAGTATTTTTCCTCGTAGAGGCAAAGCGACGAGTGCGAAGCACTTGTAGACTTTGCCACCGAGAAAAACTTCTCCGAAACGGCAAGTTTCGCCCAAATGGATTTTGGGACAGCGGGTAAAGGCGCTGTATAATCGCAAGAAGACACTCGTGAAGGTTATTTCACGAGTAGGGGCGCTGCCCCTAACCCCGCAAGAGGCCTTGTCTCGCGATTACGCCCGAAACCCGCTTACCGGGACCGCTGCAGAGTTGAGACTCGAAAAATTCTAAAAATTAGTAGAAAAATTATATAAAACTGTAAAATTACATAATTTTGAATTATGTACAGTAGTGTGATGGTCATGGCCCAAAACCCAATTTTTAATAAGATTAAAATTGTGTTGTAATTCATAATACGGCCTGTGCGCCGTTTTTGTACATGTGCGTGTTGTATTGTGTTTGCGACCTGCGTGTCGGATTTTAATATTTTATTTCTGTTGTATTTCATATTTAGACTCGAATGTAACTCGAGTATAAAAATTTGTAATGTACAAAAGTGAAGACGACGGAAATTCTGGAGAACTTGGACTCGGGAGAACTAGCCGACAACACCAAGACGGTCAAGAGGAAGCGCTTGGAGAAGCTGCTAGACCTAGGTTGACCATCGGATCCTCTCATTGGCTTGAGAGGGTCTTAGTAGGGCCATGACCAAGTCACTTATGTTTATTTTTATTATTGCTATGCTTGTGATGTATATGATGCATGATAATGTAGAATAGTAAAAATAAACTTAAGTGTATGAGATGCACAAGTAATGTGGGAACCACATTTTGATGTGCACTTAATACACATTTAGGATTAAATTAGATTTCATAAATGCCTAGATGTGATGCACATCCTCGATTAGATTAGATCTAAAATCGAATCAACTCGTAAACGCCTACCGGGTCCTGATACCCATCACTACCTCGATCATATGCGCTTGTCGATTCTGCCAAAGCAGAGCAACGCATTTAATCTTGGTAGGATGCGGAGGGACAACCTTGGTCCCACCTATCACGGCTCGGGTTAGATCGAGCTCAATCAGATTGAGTAACTAGTTAACTCAATTGGATCGAGTAAAGCTATAGGCGTATTCCAATAGTTGGAAAGGGTAGGACAAAATCACCGTTTTAAATAGTCTTGAGCGATTTAGCCAAAGCTAACTCA
>JAGFNQ010001861.1:223486-270106 GCA_024364735.1 Boesenbergia rotunda | reverse complement strand
AACCTCGATAGACTAGGGTTTCCCTTGGGCCAAGAGCTGGCTACCGACCTGATTCTGCAATCGTTGCCGCCAGGTTACCGTCAATTCGTCATGAATTACAACATGAACGAATTAGACAAACCACTTCCCGAGATACTCAACATGTTAAGAACTGCTGAGCATAATCTCACCAAGCCTGGTACCGTCCTGATGGTACAGAAGGGCAAAGGCAAGGGTAAGTGGAAGCCCAAAGGTAAGGGTAAGACCCAAACCAAGGGCAAAGCCAGCTCTGCAGCACTTAAACCCAAGGGTGGGGTGCAGAAGGATGCCACCTGTTTCCATTGCGGTGAGAAAGGGCATTGGAAAAGAAACTGCAAGATCTACCTGGAGGATCTTAAGAAGAAGAGAAGCGAGCCTTCTACTTCAGGTATATATGTTATAGAAGTCAACCTTTCTATTTCTACATCATGGGTATTAGATACTGGATGTGCTTCTCACATTTGTACCAATGTGCAGGGGCTGAGAAATAGCAGGGCATTGGCAAAGGGCGAGGTGGACCTACGAGTAGGCAATGGAGCATGAGTTGCTGTAGGAACTTATTTTTTATCTCTGCCCTCTGGGCTTGTACTGGAACTAGATGATTGTTGTTATGTACCTGCACTTACTAAGAACATAATTTCTGTTTCTTGTCTAGACAAGAAAGGCTTCTCATTTATAATTAAGAACAAATGTTGTTCAGTTTATTTAAATGAAATGTTCTATTGTAGTGCAGATCTTATCAACGGACTCTACATTCTAGACTTAGAACGCCCTATCTATAATGTAAGTACCAAGAGGTTGAGATCAAATGAGTTGAACCCAACCTATCTCTGGCACTGTTGCTTAGGCCACATAAATGAGAGTCGCTTGTCCCAGCTCCATAAGGATGGATTGCTAGATTTATTTGATTTTGAATCATATGAGACATGCGAGTCATGCCTTCTAGGCAAGATGACTAAGACTCCCTTTAGTGGACATAGCGAGAGGGCAACAGATTTGTTAGGACTCATACATTCTGATGTATGTGGCCCTTTCAATGTTGTTGCTCGAGGTGGTTATAGATACTTCATCACATTTACTGATGATTTCAGTAGATATGGTTATGTGTACTTGATGACACATAAGTCCGAGTCCTTTGAAAAGTTCAAAGAATTCAGAAATGATGTACAAAACCAACTCGGCAAGAGTATTAAAATACTTCGATCAGATCGAGGTGGAGAATACTTGAGCCATGAGTTTCGTGACTATTTAGCTGAGTGTGGGATTCTATCTCAACTCACTCCTCCTGGGACACCACAGTGGAATGGTGTATCCGAAAGGAGGAATCGTACCTTATTAGATATGGTACGATCTATGATGAGTCACGCAGATCTTCCTATATCCTTTTGGGGATATGCTCTAGACACGGCAGCGTTCACACTTAACCGTGTTCCATCAAAGGCGGTCATGAAGACACCATATACGATATGGACTAGGAGGAGTCCCAAGATGTCTTTCATGAGGGTTTGGGGTTGTGAGGCTTACGTTAGACGTCAAGTCTCAGACAAACTGGGACCCAAGTCCGATAAGTGCTATTTCGTGGGATATCCCAAGGAAACTAAGGGATATTACTTCTACATTCCCAGTCAACACAAAGTGTTTGTTGCTAAGACTGAGGTCTTTCTAGAAAGGGACTTTGTTTCTAGAAAGACTAGTGGGAGTTCGTTTGATCTTGAAGAAGTTCAAGACAATGACCATAGCACTGAGCCCTTGATGGATACTGAACAGGAACCACAAGAAGTTGTGGATGAGATTGTTACACAAGAAGTTGTGGAACAACAACCTGTTCAGGTAGACCTACCTCTTCACAGGTCTGATAGGGTACGTCGTCAGCCTGAGAGATATTCATTTCTCTTGCCTGACCATGATGACGTTATGATCATTGAGAATGAGCCTACCACCTATCAGGAAGCTGTGATGAGCCCAGATTCTGAGTCATGGCTGGAAGCCATGAGATCCGAAATGGAATCCATGTACACTAACCAAGTTTGGACCTTGGTTGATCCACCTGAAGGGGTCAAACCCATTGGGTGTAAGTGGGTCTTTAAGAGAAAGCCTAACATGGATGGACTTACTCATACCTATAAGGGTAGATTGGTAGCTAAAGGTTTCAAGCAAATTCATGGTGTTAACTATGATGAAACTTTTTCTCCAGTAGCGATGTTTAAGTCCATTCGGATCATGCTTGCTATTGCAGCCTACCACGATTATGAGATCTGGCAGATGGGTGTCAAGACAGCGTTTCTGAATGGAAACCTCCTCGAGGATGTGTACATGACACAGCCTGAGGGTTTTGTAGATCCACAGCATACTGGCAGAGTATGCAAGCTGCATAGGGCCATTTATGGTCTAAAGCAAGCTTCTCGGAGCTGGAATCTTCGATTCGATGATGCGATCAAACAGTTTGGTTTCATCAAGAACGAAGATGAACCTTGTGTCTACAAGATGGTTAGTGGGAGCACAGTAGTCTTCCTAGTCTTGTATGTGGATGACATACTACTCATTGGGAACAACATCCCTTCGATACAGTCTGTGAAGACTTGGTTGGGGACTTGTTTCGCAATGAAGGACTTAGGTGAAGCAGCCTACATTCTAGGCATTAAGATCTATAGAGATAGATCTAAGAGATTGCTTGGCCTAAGTCAGAGTACATACATCGATACGGTATTACACCGTTTTGCCATGCAGAATTCCAAGAGAGGAATTCTGCCAATGTCACATGGTGTGAGTCTTTCGAAGACTCAGAGTCCCTCTTCTAGAGAGGAGAGAGACCGCATGGATAAGATCCCTTATGCTTCTGCCATAGGATCTATGATGTACGTCATGTTATGTACTCGTCCTGATGTCTCGTATGCTTTGAGCATGACGAGCAGGTACCAGTCAGATCCAGGTGAACATCACTGGATAGCGGTCAAGAATATCCTTAAGTACTTGAGAAGGACTAAGGAATATTTTTTGATATTTGGAGGCGATGAGCATCTAATTGTAAAGGGTTACACTGATGCCAGCTTCCAAACCGACCAGGATGATTACAGATCACAGTCAGGGTTCGTGTTTTTCTTGAATGGCGGAGCTGTGAGCTGGAAGAGTTCGAAGCAGGACATAGTTGCAAATTCTACAACAGAAGCTGAGTATATTGCTGCATCAGAGGCAGCAAAGGAGGCAGTTTGGATCCGCAAGTTCATCACTGAGCTTGGGGTGGTTCCTAGCATATCTGATCCCGTAGAGCTCTATTGTGACAACAATGGAGCTATTGCGCAGGCTAAGGAACCTCGCTCACACCAGCGGACCAAACACATACTACGGCGATTCCATCTCATTCGAGAGATCATCGATCGAGAAGATGTGAAGATTTGCAGAGTACCCACAGAGGCTAACGTCGCAGATCCCTTGACCAAGGCTTTGGCACAGATGAAGCATGATGGTCACACTAGGTCATTGGGTATTAGATACTACAGCGATTGGCACTAGTGCTAGTGGGAGATTGTTAGTGAGAGCCCTAGAGCCAATCATATGATGATTACTTTTTGGACTCATTGTATCATATTCTTGTATATATATTTCTTATATATAAAGGCATTTCTTATGGTTATTGTACTTATGTGTATTGGTGCCAAATAACTTAGTATAATAACGTCCTTGAGTAGAAGGTTCTTATCTATATCAATCGATTAGTTGAATCGATAGTGAGATGATATAGAGAACACTACTCTTAATTATTCCTAGTCAAGTATTAACATTCAAGGACAATGTTAATGCATATAGACTAGCATGTAGGTCAACATGATGACTTGATCTCACAAGTCATGCATATGAGATATCAAGTTGACACATGGGTATACATTAGAGAATGTATACTGAATGGCTCGGCATGAGAAAGTATCATGGATCGTTATATGAGTGTCATATACTTTCTCATGTGATTATTAGTATGACTATAGTCCTAGACCTGAAGTTACCATAGTTCCCTATATAAGGAGTTACGTACTTTGGCTTCGTCAAACGTCACCCGTAACTGGGTGGACTATAAAGGCGATTACTGGGTTTGTAACAAATTATGCGGAGGGATGTGAGTAACGTAGATAGGATCTATCCCTCCTATATGACGGGAGTGATATCTTCGTTCTTGATAGAGTAAGACCACTAAGTGCATGGCCATGCCCAAATAAGACAATATTAGATATTGAGCTTATTTGATTATAGTGAGTCTACTTGGAGATCAAGACATATAGATTGATTTGAGGATGACACGGTCTATGCCTCATGAAAGATCAATCTAGATATCGAGGATAGAAAGACGTTGTCACATATTGTGATGGTCACAATTATTAGTCAAAATGGTGATGTTGGATCTCGACATTCTTGTAACTTGGGTAGCAATGATGTGTTGCTAGATACCTCTCATTGCTTATGTCCTTAAATAGGTTTAAGGGCATTGCCAACGTTACAAGAACCTATAGGGTCACACACATAGAGCAATAGATGGAGAATAAGTCCATATGATGGACCGAGAGTAATGAAGTCAAAGTTTGACTTTGGCTAAATATGGAAAGTCCATAAAAGGCAAGTTTGACTTGACTCAAATTAGACAACTTTAGTTGGACTCGAGTTTGATCCAAGTGTTGGATGAATCTAATCATGGGAGAATAATGAAGTCAAAGTTTGACTTTGGCTAAATATGGAAAGTCCATAAGAGGCAAGTTTGACTTGACTCAAGCCACATCACTTTGACTTGACCAAGTGATGACTTGGCATCATCATCAAAGCTAAGTAACCTCCCCATTTGAATTTTGAATTCAAATAGGGGGTTACCCAAGGTGGTGGCCGGCCACTTAATGGCTAATAATGGCCATTAAGTGGTCGGCCACTTAAACACACAAAAGGAGTTTTTTGTGTGTGTGTGATTTATTCTTCTCCTCACTTGGTTTTGTTTTTTTTTTTGCTCTCCCTCTCCTTTCATCTTGCCGAGACCCCAAGTAGTGCTAGCACACTTTTAGGCTCTCCTCTCCACTCTCTTGCTTGTGTGGATAATTCTAGAGGGTTGCTACTTTGCATCCTTGAGATCCGACACCAACCGAGGAGCGAGCGGGAATTGTGGGGCACGCATCGAAGGTAGTTTTCTCTTCTCTAATAGATCTAGGTTGTAGATCAGTTTTGAAGCATGTAAACGAGCACTCGTAAAATTTTGAAATGGTTTTCTTCGCTCGGATCCTTTCTATTGGGGCTTTCGGGGTTTCCGCGATGCGAAAAAGCGGTTTTCGCGGCCCGAAAAACCCTACAGATTAGTGGCAAAAGGATATCGTCAGAAGCAAGGAATTGATTATGACGAAACCTATTCGCCAGTAGCTATGCTTAAATCCATTCGGATGCTCCTAGCCATAGCAGCTCATTATGATTATGAGATATGGCAAATGGTTGTGAAAACAGCTTTCCTTAATGGAAACCTGCTTGAGGATGTATACATGATACAACCTGAAGGTTTCACATCGGTTGATAAAACCAAAGTATGCAAACTTTGAAGATCCATATATGGATTGAAGCAATCATCCAGGAGCTGGAACATCCGTTTTGATGAGACAATCAAAGAGTTTGATTTCTCACAAAATCCTGACGAACCTTGTGTGTACAAGAAGGTTAGTGGGAGTGCAGTCATATTCCTAGTATTATATGTCGATGACATATTACTTATAGGAAACGATATATCAGTCTTACAAACAGTTAAAATTTGGTTGTCCAAAACTTTCTCCATGAAAGACCTAGGATAAGCAACCTATATCCTTGGGATTAGAATCTATAGAGATAGATCAAAACGGTTGCTTGGTCTTTCGCAGTCTACATATATACACCGAGTGCTAAAAAGGTTTAGCATGTCGGAATCCAAGAAAGGTTACCTTCCCATCAGGCATGGGATCAACCTTTCAAAGTCTATGTGTCCGCGCACAGAAGATGAGAGGATTTGCATGAATAAGATTTCTTATGCATCCGCGATAGGATCTATCATGTATGCTATGTTATGTACTAGGCCCGATGTATCGTATGCTTTGAGCGTCATAAGCAGATACCAGTCGGATCCAGGAATAGATCATTGGGCGGCTGTCAAGACAATCCTTAAGTACTTAAGAAGAACTAAGGATGTGTTCCTAATATATGGAGAAGGAGATATGGTAATACGTAGGTATACAGATGCCAGTTTCCAGACAGATAAGGATGACTCCAAATCTCAGTCTGGATACGTATTTACTTTGAATAGAGGCGCAGTAAGTTGGAAAAGTTCCAAACAAGACACCGTAGCGGATTCTACCACGGAAGCGGAATATATCGCAGCTTCGGAAGCAGCAAAGGAAGCAGTCTGGATCAAGAAGTTCGTCTCCGAACTTGGCGTGGTTCCAACCATTGATGAAGCAGTGCCGGTTTACTGCGACAACAATGGAGCTATTGCACAAGCAAAGGAACCAAGGTCTCATCAGCGATCCAAACACATGCTTCGCCGCTATCATCTGATCAGAGAGATTATAAGTAGGAATGCCATACAAATTGAGAAAATTCCCACTGAAAGAAATTTAGCGGATCCTTTAACTAAGGCCTTACCTCAGAGTAAGTTTGAGGGTCATGTTAGATCCTGTGGTATTGGATACCGTAGCGATTTGCATTAGGCCAAGTGGGAGTTTGTTAGTGATATGAGAGAAGTGTCCTAAGGCAATCGCCTTATGATTGTAAACATTTATTTTAATAAATGATAATTCACTATTTGAGTATATATGTTTGTGTATTTGATTGGGATCTTAAACTCATCTACTGAATGTCCGCAATACAACTCACAGCATAAGAGAATTTGTGATGGGATCACAACTAGTGATTATCTCTAAATGTGCAAATGTGAAGTATTGAAATTATCCCTAGTCGATGAATTGATAAAAACGGACACTATCAATTTTGTTGAGACTAGCATGGGTTATTGTCTAATCAGCTGATTCTCACTGGCTAGTGACATTGGGATGTCCGGAGATAAACATGGATGCTTGTTAAGGGAACTAGTTCATTGGAGTGACTAGCTGTAAAACTTCATATGGTAATCTATAAAGATATGTCAATGAAGTTATTACTGCAGCTTAAATGCGATGTTCCTTTGACTTGCGGTGTTCAAGTAATCTTGGTCATGGAGACTTATACTTTAACATCTTAAGCAAGCATCTCCAAGGAGGTGTGGACCCAGGATGATTGGGTATAAGCCGAAGTGCCCGAAGATGTTTGAACAACCTACAAAGGATTCACCACTCCTTGCGAGGAGATGTATACCCAGGCCTATCGTCGGATTGTTACTCAAAACCTCTGGCCAGAGTATATCATGTTTAGAGTGTGAGTCTCTTAAATACATGAGAGTAATTAGAAATCCAAAGGACGAGAAAGACACTACTTGGGCTAGGTGTGACGTAGTCAGTCTAGTGGGGACTGACACAAACAGACCATGTCCTGAACCAAGTGGGTATAAGTTGGTGAAGGGAATGGGGCACGATTCATTAGAGCTGCTGAAGGGTTTCAGAATTACTTCTGAGGTCAACCGTTGATCTTTCGATTAATTGGGGGTCATGATGTACTACTAGGTGCCACTCATGATCATTCTATAATTAGTTGATTATAGACGGTCGACATTAATCGAAAGCCTATTTAGTCACACGCACTACGAGTAATCCTAGGAATTTAAAACGAGTTGAAAATTGGATTTTCCAATCAAGAGAAATAAGTCGAATCTGAGTTAATCAGAGGCGCAACGGAAACTTAAAATGGCTAAGTCTTTTGAAGGCTTATTGGGCGAATTAAATGAGTTTAATTCGCGATGGAAATGGCTTGGTTTGGCCGGCCATTAAAAAGGGGATAAACTAATTTAATTGATTTAATTAATAAAATAAATCTAGCGCGATTTGTTTTATAAATTATGAATAAATAAATTGATATATAAAGAAATTTATATAAAGAGATTTATAAAGAAATTTGTAGTAAATTTATTCTTTTTATGGAAATTAAAATGAACCATGAATTGGTTTAATTTTAATTTATAAAATCAATTATGAATTGATTTATCCATGATAAGAAAATTTTATACAAATTTATTCCATAATTAAAAGGGAAAGAGAATTTGTTTTATTATAAAGTTAGTTATAATAAAAACTAAGAATAACGGAATAAGTCATAAGAAACTTTATAAGATAAATTTCTTATGATAACTAATTCCGTTAATTCTGTTAAGAGGGAGACTTGGCAAGGAGAGGCTACTATATAAAGGAACCAAAGGAAAGCCCTTAATTCCAATTGAGTAATCAAGAGATTAGTAGCTTCCTCTCTCTCTCTCTCTTATTCTCTTCTTCCCTTCTCCCAAGCTAGGGCCGGCGCCCATCTTCTAAGCTAGGGTCGGCGCCCCTTGTCCAAGCTAGGGCCGGCGCACCTCCAACCTTTGGTTGCCGTGAGCCATCAAGAAGAAGGAGAAGCGAACCAAGAAGAAGAAGAAGCGGATCACCTCTCCTTCCTTCCCGGAATTTGGATTCCGATTCTTGGTGGTGAGTTTCCTATCTTTTCTCTTGAACTTCTAGTTGTGCCTTTAGAGAATCTAGTAGTTCTCGTCGGCACAAAACTCGTGACTTTGCGAAGTCATCCCGAAGAGAACTCGGCGTGGACGCGAATAGAGGTGGAGCTTCCAAGGGACACTACGGTTGGATCTGGTCACTTACTTCGAGTTACGAGAGGTACTTAGTAAATTAGTTTACTTTTCCACGAAGTTTTAATTTATGATTATGTCCACACATCATAAGGTTGTATGCTAGATACGTGGTTAAAATAATTTAGGAAATTATTTTATGCTAATTCTTCCGCTGCACGTAAAAATTTAAAATTTTACGAACCCGTATCCTTGTCAACATGCACTCGGTCCCAACACTAAGTGTGCAGGAGCTTAGGTACAGAGGAAGTCGAGCGTAAGACATAGAGGACGAGAAGGATTGTGTGGGGAAGTGAGCCGACGGGCTCGGTACAATCCGAGGGGCGCGGAAGCTACGGAAGAGTACGCCGATGGAGCGAGAAGGATGTGCGTGGTGTCCGAGGGACGAGAAGCCGGGAGGAAGGACGCTCAAGGGGCGAAATGCTGGAGTCGGGTTCGGGTGAGCCTAACTCGGGTTGGCCGGAAATCACCCAGAAGTCGAAGAACCAAAAGACTGTTCAGTTTGACCATGTCAAACAAGGCACTCGGAAAAATAAGAACTTAATTACTGCTAAGAAGACTTGATCCCAAGACCTCACCTAAGATATATTACCATGGTTACCACTTGAGATAGCTGGTGATAACAATATTCAGTTGCCGATGTTACTACTTGAAGATTACAACAGCGAAGTCTAGAGGAGAAGAAAAAGTCTTAAAGGATAAAACTTTATCTTTTAATCAGATCCAATGGATGCAGTTGATTCCCATCCAAGATCAGCCGTTCAGATTACATCCATGGATCAACGACCAAGAGAAAATTCCTCAACAATCAACAATCCAGATTTATTCTCTTAGACTATAAATAGGCTTAGAGTTTCAGCCTTTTCATTCATTCAATTAATTCATTCTTGTAAACTCTCTAAAAGTCTACCATGCTATTTTTGTAAGGCTTCTCCACCACAAGGAGATTTTTATTGAGCGCCCACTACCTTGGAAGCAACGTTCTCAGTTGCGACCAAGTTTCTTTTTTAAAGACGAGTGCCTCCACTTTCATATTTTTTTTACCGTCTATTCACCCCCCCTCTAGCCAGTCCAACCCGATCCAACATTTCCAAGTCACTTAGGGAAATTTCCTTGTAGTTAACAAGGTTTCCTAGGATTGTGTCAGACTGGAAAAGAATCCAAGTCAAGAACATATTTTGAAAATCTTCTTTCAAAAGTCTTAAAGTATTTTTAAAATATTTTTTAAGTACACAATATTTTTCAAAGTATAACTTTTTTTTGCACAATATTTTTCAATGTACTAAGTGCAAAATATTTTTATAAAGTGCAAAAGATTTTCCAAGTGCACAATACTTTTTCAAGTACAAAATATTTTTCCAGGTGCAATTTAAGTACTTAGTCTTTTTCAGACAAGGGGGAAGAGTTTCAAAATATTTTATCAAAAATTATATGCTTTCAAAGAATTATCCTAAGTACTTTCAAAAGAAGAAGAAAAATTTTCAAGAAATTTTCATTGTTGGTGTGACAAAGGGGGAGAGAAGCTTGAGAAGCTTAAGTTAGAGATTTTTTTTCGTTTTCTCCCAAGGATCAAAACTTAACCCTTAATTCCAATCAAACTAAGATATTGTCAAACATCAAAAAGGGGGAGATTGTTGGTGCAAGATGCATCAGTGATGTACTCCTTTAGTGTTTCAATGTTTAATAATATGCTTAAGTTAGTGATATATTAGACAAGGTAAGAGTGAGTCAAGAATTCCGTATCAAGGTGAAGAAAAGTTCTAGTTAACCTAGGCAATAAGTTTTGATTCGAGGAATTGGGCGCTAAGTCCTGATCATGGATTTGGCACTAAGTCCTGGCCGAGGGCTGGGCACCTAAGTTCTGACCAAGGGTTGGGCAATAAGTCATGGTCGCAGACTGGGCACGAAGTCCTGATTCAAGGAATTGGGCAATAAGTCCTGGCCGAGGGCTGGGCACCGAAGACCTGACCGAGGGTTGGGCAATAAGTCCTGGTCGCGGACTGGGCACGAAGACCTGATCCGAAAGATTGGGCAAAAGTCCAACTGGAGGAGCCGGTTGGCAAAAAGATAAATTCTCCTGAGAGGAGTAGGCGAGGGTGCGTTCCCCGTAGGAGAGAACATTAGGCATTGGTTTGACCTAGGGTTCCATGTTGGAAGCTCAAAGTCAGAACCAAGATAGCTCAGGCTGTTTTCTGGACTTAACTTATATATTGTTTATGTTTTGGAACTAACCCTGGTTGCAGGAACAAAGGCTGATGTCCACTGCTTCCCAGGCGCCTGAATGGAGTCAGGCGCCTAATTATACAGGCGCCTGTATGGTGACAGGCGCCCAAGAAGGGCATCTTTCCAGCAGTCTCAAAGGAAAGCCTCCACATCAGCAAAGAGGCACCCGTGATCATACATGCGCCCTAGTCTTCCCAGGCGCCCCAGTTGAAGGGATAAGAACTGGCCAAGTCTGCAGATGAAGATTCGCACAGAGAGGCCACGTGTCAGGCGCCCCCTTCAACACAGGCGCCCAAGAAGCCTATATATAAATGGGTTCACCCCCTTGCTTCCAAACACCAATTGCTTCCAACGAAAACGTTCAAGCACTATGCTCCAAACGCTACGTGCTCAAGTCTTAAGCACCAACGACGACCCGCGGCTCTGATCTTCGAATCTTTCTCCGATCGTCGGTATAATTAATTTACGTGTTTATATTAAAATTCTGTATTTGTGTACTTCAAATCTGTAATTATTTTTGCGTAATATAGAATTGTCCAACGTAAACGGTCAAGGACCGTGGGCCTTGGAGTAGGAGACGATCTAGACTCCGAACCAAGTAACAGAAAAACGTGTTAGCGTTGTTTGAATTTTTCGCTGCGTAATTACTCTTTTTATTTTCGAAAAAGATTTTATCGATATTCAGCCCCCCTCTATCGATTCTAAACGATCCCACACAGGGTGGAGGCGACTGGTCAGGGATCAGCTTGTTGGTGCAAGATGCATCAGTGATGTCCTCCTCTAAGTGTTTCAATGTTTGACAATATGCTTAAGTCAGTGATACATTGAACAAGGGAAGGATGAGTCAAGAAAACTAGACCAAAGTGAACCAAAGTCCTAGTTATCCTAGACACGAAGTCCTAGTTCGAAGAATTGGGCACTAAGTCCTGATTAGGAATTGGGCACTAAGTCTTGGCCAAGGGTTTGGCACCGAAGATCTCGTTCGAGAAATTGGGCACGAAGTCCAGGCCGAGGGTTGGGCACCGAAGTCCTGGACCTAGGGTTTGGGCACGAAGTCTTGGTCCGATGGATTGAGCATCTTAGCTGAGTGATGACTAAGGACAGAAGTAAAAACGGGTCGAGGTTTGGACGTCTCGAGATCCGAGAGTATCGAAGGCTAAGCAAAAGTCCAACCGGATGGGCCAGGTGGCAACCATCTCCTGAAAGGTGTAGGTGAAAGGCGTGTTCCCGGGGGTGGGAACTTAGGCGTCGATTCGACCTACGGTTTCTCGAAACCCAAAGTCAGAACCATTTCGTTAAGGCTAAGGATATATATGTGTGTTCTTGTATTTATGTATCTTGTTAGTACCTAAAATTGAAGACAAAGCAGACAAACAAACACACAACGCGGCTAGAAACCAAGCTTCTAGGCACCCCCATCAAACAGGGCGCCTCAATGAACCAGGTGCCTCATTGATACAGGTGCCTCATTCATTTAGGCGCCTCCTTTAAGACAGGCACCCTGGATCAAAGGGTTATCTGCTGTTGCGAGTCCGGCGCTGAGATAAGCTTTGACCAAGCCCTGTGAGGTGCCTCATTGATCACAGGCGCCATAGACAGACCTATAAAAGGTGCTTCAACCCCTCAACTTGGAACACAACTTCTGAATTCATTCTAAGCTTTCCAAGTGATGATAAAGAGCTAACGACGAAGCTCTGTGACCAAGGAAGCTCCGGGAGGAAGTGCGCGGTGTTAGACCTTGGATGGCTAGAGAGGGGGGGGGGGTGAATATAGCCAGACACCGATATTTAGCGCTTATCGAATTTCTGCACTTCAAACGTTAGTAGCACAGCGGAAGCTAAAAGAAAAACAGAGTATGCAGAAATGAAAACGCTAAGCTAAGAGCAAACACAAGAACGCTAACAAGAGGATTTACAAGGTTCGGACATAACTTGCCCCTACTCCTTGGCGTACCCGTAAGGTGAGCGATCCCTTGATCGTCAACAGATCAAGCCACGGAAAATTCGGATAATAAGCAACCTCCTTCTCGGTGGAGTAACCGCTCCACAGCGTTTCAACAGAGATAAGATGTTAAGCACAATGAAACACAAGAAAGATCTTACTTAGCACTTAGAACAGTCAAGAACACAAGCAGAACTTCTCCCGAGCTCCACCCAGCGCAGATCTCACGCAAGAACTCTCTTCTTCATGTCTTCACGCTGATGGACTCGCCAAGCCTCTTGTTTCTTCCTCCAAGTGCTCAAGTAACAGATGGTTGCTTCAAAGATTACAATTGCTTGCTCAAGAGATGATGGATGTAATCGCACAAGCACAAGAATGCAGTAAGGAGAAGTTGCAGTAAGCTCTAGCGAGAGGTCTCTTCTCCACTTCTCCGCTACGCAGCTTAAGTCTTCTCCAACAGTGCCAGGTCACCACCTCACTGCAGCCTCGAGCTGCTCACCTACCAACGTAAGCTACCACTGAGCTCTCCCTGGACTCCCTGAGCTTCCCTCATCCAAGCTCCAGTCAGCAGCTCCAGTCAGCAGCTCTAGTCGTTGCAACCTGAGATGGCGAATGGACAAACCTGCTCCAAGGAAAGGCTTCCATTGACTCTCATTGAGTGTTTGAATCCATCCCTGTCACCTGCACCTTAATCAGACCATTAGCATAGCATATCACACAGAGAATCATGCATCAGAGATTAAGAGCAGGCAAATCAGATATGTTCAGACGTGTTCAGATCGTCTGACAGTGCATTTTGAATTAAAGTGATTGGTCACCGGACCGATCCAGGGCTCGTGGGTCGGTCACCAGACCGATCCACCGATTTACTGGGACTCCCAGCTTTCGCGACGGCACAGGCCTGATCGATCACTAGACCGATCAAGTAGCTCCCTGACCGATCAGGCTCTATCCTGATCAGTTGTAAGACGTAGTCCGTGACACTAGATCGTTCACCAGAATGGTCTGAACAGTGTTCCAGATCGGTCACCAGACTGATCAGGAGCGGATCAGTAAAATTCCCAAAACCTACTGGAAGCTCCCTGATCGTTCACCGGACCGATCAGACTCCTCTCTGACCGATCAGGCTCCAGCCTGATCGGTCACCTGTGAGAAAACCGTAATCGCGGACATCAGGTCCTAGGTCGTGGATCGGTCATCGGACCATTCAAGAGCTGATCAGTGGGGGAATTCAACTCATTGTATGCTCCCTGATCGGTCACCAGACCGATCAGGAGCAGAGCAATGAGTGAACTGCATGCTCCCTGATCGGTCACCGGACCGATCAGGAGCCGAGCAGTGCGTTCCAGCCTCACTGTGTGCTACCTGATCGGTCACCAGACCGATCAGTCATCGCTGGATCGGTCACCAGACCGATCCATGAAGGAGAACCGTGCCAGCTTCTCTGATCGGTTACCAGACCGATCTAGGGGTTCCAACGTAGCCCTCCAAGCTAGGGTTTCACCCAACCTAGCCCTCCAAGCTAGGACCTGACCCTCCAAGCTAGGATTTCATCAACCTAGCCCTCCAAGCTAGGACCTAACCCTCCAAGCCAGGATTTCATCAACCTAACCCTCCAGGTTGGGACTTTTCACCTAACCCTCCAAGTTAGGACTTTTCACCTAGCCCTCTAAGCTAGGACTTTCCACCCAACCCTCCAAGTTAGAATTTTCCACACCTATCCCTCCAGGTTAGGATTTCTCCACACCTAGCCCTCCAAGCTAGGATTTTTCACACCTAACCCTCCAGGTTAGGATTTCTCCACACCAAGCTCTCCAAGCTAGGATTTTCCACACCTAACCCTCCAGGTTAGGATTTCTCCACACCTAGCCCTCCAAGCTAGGATTTTCCAAACCTAGTCCCACTAGGTATGCCTAGTCCACGACCAGGACTTCATCTCAATCATAATCATCAACCTAAACTAAAATCGATGTCAACACCAAAACAGCAATCAGGGTCAGACTGCATCAACAATCTCCCTCTTTTTGTTGTTTGACAACCTGATTTTAAGTTTAGGGATTCAAAATCAATTTCTCAACTTTCAGGAATATAAGGGAATCAGGATCCTCCCCCTACAATATGATCATCCTAAACTTAACCAACCACACTCTCCTCCTTTGTCAAACACCAAAAAGGGTGTAGACGGGTTGTTAAGTTTAATCATACTCCCCCTCAACCCTAGGGGTGTCCCAAAACAACAGAGGATGTAATTGAATGTTGAAAGCATATGAAAACATACGACAAAGATAAGGCATGACAAATCAATCATACGTATCATATGAACATGGCATCATCAGCATAATCATAGCAACGCATTCATCAGGATACTAGTCATATGAGCAACTACATAAATCAACAAATCAGATGCATATCAATGCATCAAAGTCAAGGCAAGTGTGGCACAAAGCCATAAAAGTCAAGTCATGAGGCATACAACCTGAAAGTCAGACAATCCAAACAGTCAGATAGCATCAACACTCAGCGGGGTCATCGTCTGATGAATCATCAATACATATAACATCCCTTGGTGGATTGTTGCTAGAGGTCGCAGCTCCATGAAACGTATGATGGTATCACTCCTCATACCACGTCTCCTGCATTGGGCAGATCCCAGAAACGTCGGATGCTAGAGCATCTAGTCGGCGATCGAAGGACCGAAACTCTGAGCTGACCTCCTGTCACCAGAGCTCGAAAATATGTAGCTCGCGCTGCATCGTCCGCTCTAGCTCCGCAACCTACCAGCGTAGGTCAGGAGCCCACTCATCGTAATCCTCTGCAACAGCGGGCCGCTCCTGGTCTTGGGTTGCTCCCGGTAACTCCCCCACACGTCTCCGATCCTTTCATCTCAGCCCCTGCGATTCGACAACAATACCAGACTGGGCCAACATGCAACGATCAAGTCTACAGTCCTGTCGAACCATGGGTACAATGCTGCCCTGTGAAACATCGATACCAATGGACTGCAGCCAGGCAGTGATGATATGGCCAAATGGCATGTAGACTGTCTGGCCATACATCAGATTGTGGATGATGATGGAGAAGTATATGGAAGACACTATATCAAAGTCTAACTACCGATGCATCCCGTAGAGCATCAAGCAGTGGAATGGATGAATTTCATCAAGGTGCTTTGTAGTAGTAGGGATAAGACAGTTAGTGATAATCTTAAACAAGGCATAATCAATGGGAGAAAGGCGAAGAGCAGCAAATGTAGGGAAGGCACTGGTAACCTCACCGAGATCCCTTGACTTGGGATGATCGAAAAAGTACTCATGGATAGAGTCAGGGGTGACTCCATCAAAGGGAACCGGTAGAGGATCTGGAAGATAAGGGTAGAGGGAAAAGTCATTATCTGACCGGCGACAACCAAGAAAGTCAGTGAAAACAGATCGATTAAAATCAAGATCGACACTGGCGACACGAGTCCTCCACCCCGTGCCCTCGCCACTGACCATGTTGTTATAGAATTCAGAGACCAAATCAAAGTTAATAAGCCTCTCAAGGAAAAGAATGGATTGAAGTTCATAATGTTCAATGATCTGTCGTACTGTTGGCCAATGTTCGTAAATGAAGGTTTGGTCCACAGTTCGACATGGCATGAGTTTGAAAGTGTGCCATTGAAAATTTAGAGCATAATGAATATTTTGAAATCTGGTATGTGGAGGTGGTGGAGGTCTTGAAGGGGGTGTAGATGATGAGGGGTCTTTGCCCTTTGAGTTTCCCTCCACGGGTTCTTTTCACTTGGATGATTTTCTAAAGGATTCAAAGAATTGATCATAGAAATAGATTTGAATGAAATGAGGTAATAATCAAAAGAGTTTGATCATGATAAGATCACGGCACGAAATGGGATTGATTAAATCATGATACAAGTTGGTTATCATAGCACAAATTGAATCAGTGAAGTGAGCACAAGTTTTGATCATGTAATCAAAGACACAAGATAAATCAAGTGAACACAAGGATAAGGCATTGATCAAAGGTGATTAGATTTAATCAGTAACGTGGCAAGGAAGGGTCACGGTAGAATCATAGGGTCACGACACAAGACAGAAAACACATTATAATTAGGCCAAATACATAACTGATGAAGTAATCTGTAAGATAAAATGAAGCAAAAACTTACTTAGGTGCCATGTTGATTTGGTTGAGAGGAAAACACTCTCTGAACCTTGCGCAAGAGAGAAACGCAACACAGGGGACAAGCTTGCAGCTAGCAGTTGCCAATACCAACAGCAAGAAGAAGAACTCTCGCGCAGAAGGAGAAGATCGCACTCACAGAGGAGATCGCAGGAGGAACTCACGCACAGCAAGTGAAGGGAGATCGCACGCGCAAAGGAGGAAGGAAAGGGGATTTCGGCACTGAGGGGTTTTGGTCGGCTAGGGCTTGGGAAGTGAAGAGAATACGTGATTAAATCGGTTGGTGGATCGGTCCACCAACCAAACTTTAATGCGGTTGAATGGATCACCACTCGATCTGAGTGTGCCCAGACCGATCAGGCTCTGGCCTGATCGGACTGGCCTGGTCCTGATTGGTCAGGTGACCGATCAGGCATACTCCTGATCGATCGGTTGATCGATCAGGAAGCGAACAGTAGGGTTCGGAGAGTGTTCTGTGAGCCCCCTGATCGGTCTGGGGGCCGATCCAGGCTAGCACAGAATATTTAGATAAAATTTCGCAAAGTCTCTGTGACCCCTCTGATCAGTCTGTAGACCGATCATTATAGGAGGGAGCTAGATCGGGCCGGGGAACGATCAACCCTACTCCTGATCGGTCCAGTGACCGATCAGGGTTCCTGATATTCCCTGATACGATCTGAAACTTCCAGTTTCAGACTTCCCTTCCATTTCTGATAAGATCTGATGAAGTTTATTGATCGTGGAAGTGATCCCTTGACTATAATTGATCCCTAAACAAGGATCAAAGGTCCTTATAGTGTTGGTAAATCATTTTGCTCCACCAAGTGGAGTCAAACTCAATCAACAAACATTCAATCAATTTCAAATAAGATTGTACCAAATTCAAGTCTCCAATCATGTTTCCTTGATTGGAATGTCTAAGTATGATCATGGAGCCAAGTACACATGTGTTATGCATTGGTTTTCCCCATACTTGGTCACCGAAGTGATTTTTATCTCGTCAACCAAATTTCTCAAGGGATGCAATGACATTTCGAGAAATTTAGTTGATCCTAGCATCTCACCCCATTACTAGCAAACAAAAATGTTTTGGTAAACCTTATTGTTTGTGTGAGATGTCCCCAAAGTTATCCAATTGTTTCCCAACAATTTGAAATAATCATGAAGGGTATTGAATGCATTTTGATGTCTATGAAGCACGACACATTCCTAACTCCCTTCGTAAGAAGCTAAACTCATTTTCGGGGAGGGGTTTAGTGAAAATGTCAGCTAGGTTTGATTTGAACTCTACATGTGAGAGTACAATATCTCCCCTAGCAACATGATCTCTAATGAAGTGGTGACGTACTTCAATATGTTTAGTTCTAGAGTGATGGACTGGATTCTTGGTTAGGTTAATTATGCTAATGTTGTCACACAACACTTGCACACCCTTGTAACTTAATCCATACTCCTCTAAAGTATGAATCATCGACAACAATTGTGATATACTCTCTCCCATGGCGATATATTCTGCCTCGATCATGGAGAGAGCAACACAATGTTGCTTCCGACTTAACCAACTAACTAGAGATGATCCTAAAAATTGGCAGCCCCCACTTGTGCTTTTCCGATCCAACTTACATCCAGCGTAGTCGGAATCGGTATAGCCAAAGGTCAAATGATTTGGTACGGGGGTACCAAAGACCAACTCCAATTGTGCCTTTAAGGTATCTCAAAATTCTCTTCACAGCGATTAAATGAGATTCTTTGGCACAAACTTGATACCTAGCGTACATACCCATAGGAAAGAGTATATCAGGTCGACTAGCTGTGAGGTATAGCAAACTACCTATCATGCTCCGATATTAAGTCAAATCAACAGGTTTACCACTCTCATCATTGTCTAATCTCGTATTTGTAGCCATGGGAGTGGTTACCTCTTTTGAATCACTCATATTGAACTTTCGAAGCATCTCTTGTGTGTATTTCGATTGGTGCACATGGATCCCATCTCGGGTTTGTCTGATTTCAAGTCCAAGAAAGAAAGTCAACTCTCTCACTAGACTCATTTCAAATTCACTCTCCATGTGTCTAATAAACACATTTAAATAGCCCTTGTTGTTTGAGCGACAAAATATGTCATCGACATATACTTGGGCTACAAATATATTGTCACCATCTCTTCGTAGAAATAGTGTAGGGTCTATTTGGCCTCTTACAAAGCCTTTTTCAATTAGGAATGTCGACAACCGCTCATACCAAGTTCGGGGTGCTTGTTTAAGGCTATAAAGTGCCTTATTGAGCTTGAATACGTGGTTTGGGAATTCGGTACTCTCAAACCCCGGAGGTTGTTCGACATAGACCTCTTCTCTAATTAAACCATTTAGAAAAGCCGATTTGACATCCATTTGATATAGCTTGAAACCCCGATGTGCTGCAAATGCAAGCATCAGTCGGATGGGCTCTAATCGTGCCACGGGAGCATAGGTCTCATCATAATCAAGGCCTTCAACTTGACTATAGCCCTTGGCTACTAAGCATGCCTTGTTTCTTATTATTTCTCCCTTATGGTTCAACTTGTTTTTGAAGATCCATTTGATTCCAATAATGGTGGTCTTCTTAGGTCTAGGGACTAAGTCCCAAACTTGACTTCTTTCGAATTGACCTAGTTCATCTTGCATCGCAATGATCCAATCGGGATCATTTAATGCTTCATCAATTTTCCTAGGTTCAATTTCAGAAATTAGGGCCACTTCATTAGCCTCATTCCTAAAGAATGATCTAGTTCTAACCCCATAATGGATGTCTCCAACAATTTGGTCTTGGGGATGACTAGAGGCTAATCTAGTTTGCCTAGGTGTTGGTGGTGCTTCTTGAATGGTTTCACAAGACACCAGCTCAGCCTCAGGATCTGGTTGATCTATGGGTTGTCTAGGCTCACCGTCATCGGATTCATCACCATCAACAACATTTGGACTTTCATTCAAACTTAGTCTTCTAAGTTCGAATTGGACATCATCTTCTGGTTGTTCATTGACTTTTGGAATTTCATCAAAAACAACATCAGAAGACTCTTCAACCAATATAGATTTCTTATTGTAGACTCGGTAGGCTTTGCTTGTTGGGACCGGGTGCATGTCGACGAGGATACGAGTTCGTAAAATTTTAAATTTTTACGTGCAGCGGAAGAATTTGCATAAAATAATTTCCTAAATTATTTTAACTTTGTATCTAGCATGCAACCTTATAGTGTATCGACATAATCATAAAATAAAAGTTTGCGGAAAAGTAAACTAATTTACTTTTATACCTTGCGTAACTCGAAGAAAGGGACGAGATCCAACCGTAGCGTCCCTTGGAAGCTTCGCCTCTATTCGCGTCCACGCCGAGTTCTCTTCGGGATGACTTCGCAAAGTCACGAGTTTTGTGCCGACGAGAACTACTAGATTCTCGGAAGGCACAACTAGAAGATTAAGAGAAAAATTAAAAAAACTAACCAACGAAGTAACGGAATCGAATTCCGGGAAGAGAGGAATCGCTATCCGCTTTTTCTTCTTCGTGTTCGGGTTCTCCTTCTTCTTCAATGCTGACGGCTAGCAACCACCACCTTGGATAGAGTTTGCGCCGGCCCTAAGCCACCAAGTGGGCGCCGGCCCTAGGACTCCAAGAATGGGTGGGCGCCGGCCCTAAGGGAAGAGAGGAAGAAGGAGGAGAGGAGAGATTAAGAGAGAGAGGGAGAGAATAATTAATCTCTTGATTAGGATTAAGGGCTAGCCTTTGGTTCCTTTATATAGTAGCAACTCCTTTGCTAAGTCTCCCTCTAAACCGAATTAACGGAATTAACGGAATTAGTTATAAGAAATTTATCTTATAAATTTTCTTATTGCTTATTCCGTTTAAGCCTAGTCTTATTATAACCAATTTATAATAAAACAAATTAGTTATCATAAGAAATTTATCCTATAAATTCTCTTATGAATTTTATTATAACTAACTTTATAATAAAACTAATTAATTATCATAAGAAATTTATCCTATAAATTCTTATGAATTATTCCGTTTAAACCAAGTTTTATTATAACTAATTTATAATAAAACAAATTCTTCTTCTCTTTAAATTATAGAATAGATTTTATAAGAAATTTATAAACTTTCTTATTAAGGAAAAATCAATTCATAATTGATTTTATAAAATTAAAATAAACCCAATTCATGGATTATTTTAATCTTCCATAAAAGAATAAATTTCTATAAATTTATTTATATAAATTTCTTTATACAAATTTATTTATCCATAATTTATAAAATAAATCGCGCTGGATTTATCTTATTAATTAAACCAAAATTAATTGGTTTTCTCCTCTTATTGTGGCCGGCCACCAAAGGGGTTTTTGGCACCCTCTTTGGCCGGCCAAACCAACCCGAACCGCCGCGAATTAAACTCATTTAATTCGCCCAAAAAGCCTTCAAAAGACTTAGCCATTTTTAGCTTCCATTGCGCCTCTGACTAACTCAGATTCGACTTATTTCTCTTGATCGGAAAATCCAATTTTTAACTCGTTTTAAATCCCTCGGATTACTCGTAGTGCGTGTGACTAAATAGGCTTTCGATTTATGTTGGCCGTCTATAATTAACTAATTATAAAACGATCATGAGTGGCACCTAGTAGTACATCATGATCCCCAATTAATCGAAAGATCAATGGTTTGACCTCAGAAGAAATTATTCTGAAACCCTTCAACAGCTCTAATGAATCATGCCCCATTCCCTTCACCATCTTATACCCACTTGGTTCAGGACACGGTCAATGGTGTCAGTCCCCACTAGGCTGACTACGTCACACCTAGCCCAAGTAATGTCTTACTCGTCCTTTGGATTTCTAATTACTCTCATGTATTTTAGAGACTCTCACTCTAAACATGATATGCTCTGGCCAGAGGCTTTGAGTAACAATCCAACGATAGGCCTGGGTATACATCTCCTCGCAAGGAGTGGTGAATCCTTTGTAGGCTGTTCAAACATCTTCGGGCACTTCGGCTTATACCCGATCATCCTGGGTCCACACCTCCTTGGAGATGCTTGCTTAAGATGTCAAAGTATAAGTCTCTATGACCAAGATGACTTGAACACCGCAAGTCAAAGGAACATCGCACTTAAGCCGCAGTAAGATCTTCATTGACATATCTACATGTAGATTCCCATATGAAGTCTTACAGCTAGTCACTCCAATGAACTAGTTCCCTTAACTAGCATCCATGTTTATCTCCGGACATCCCAATGTCACCAGCCAGTGAGAATCAGCTGAATAGAGAATAACCCATGCTAGTCTCAACAGAACTGATAATGTCCGTATTTATCAATTCATCGACTTGGGATATTTCCAATACTTCACATTTGCACATTTAGAGATAATCACTAGTAGTGATCCCATCGCAAATTCTCTTATGCTGTGAACTGTATGGCGGACATTCAGTAGATGAGTTTAAGATCCCAATCAAATACACAAACATGTATACTCAAATAGTGAATTATCATTTATTGAAATAAATGTTTACAATCATAAGGCGATTGTCTTAGGACACTTCTCTCATATCACTAACAAACTCCCACTTGGCCTNAAATCGAATCGACTCGTAAACGCCTACCGGTCCTGATACCCATCACTACCTCGATCATATGCGCTTGTCGATTCTGCCAAAGCAGAGCAACGCATTTAATCTTGGTAGGATGCGGAGGGACAACCTTGGTCCCGCCTATCACGGCTCGGGTTAGATCGAGCTCAATCAGATTGAGTAACTAGTTAACTCAATTGGATCGAGTAAAGCTATAGGCGTATTCCAATAGTTGGAAAGGTAGGACAAGATCGCATTTATCAATAGTCTTGGGCGATTTAGCCAAAGCTAACTCAAGATTATTCATAAATGTTAATTCTTGATCCTATAAACAAGAGTTGCATAGAGATGTAATTGATAAATTAGTTATCTACCGATCATACTAAGTCTTGGGCGATTTAGCCAAAGCTAACTCAAGGCATAGTATGATGTGGATCTTGTCCCACATAAATTATAGTAAATTGGTACGGATCTAGTAGTGTGGTTTGACCACTCCAATGACTTGATTCCACCAAAATTCCTATAATTTAGTGGGAGCATCATTTAATTAAAGGCCTAATTAGATGATTACTAGAATATGATATTTATTCTCTGCATTTATCTGTTGTAGATTGCCATGTCTTCAAACGCGAATACTCTCTCTCTGCGATCTGTCCTTGAGAAGGACAAGCTCACTGGAGCTAATTTCCTGGACTGGTACAGGAACTTGAGGATAGTCCTCAAACAGGAACGTAAGCTGTACGTTCTAGAGCAAGCAGTTCCTGAAGCACCACCACCCTCAGCCATCCGTAGCGTTAGAGATGCTCATCAGAAGCATCAAGACGACGCGTTAGACGTGTCGTGCCTAATGCTATGCTGCATGTCCTCTGAGCTTCAGAAGCAACACGAGAACATGAATGCTTACGATATGATTGACCACCTCAAGCAATTATATCAAGGGCAGGCAGGGCATTGGAAGCGGAACTGCAAGGTATACCTGGAGGATCTTAAGAAGAAGAGAAGCGAGCCTTCTACTTCAGGTATATATGTTATAGAAGTCAACCTTTCTATTTCTACATCATGGGTATTAGATACTGGATGTGCTTCTCACATTTGTACCAATGTGCAGGGGCTAAGAAATAGCAGGGCATTGGCAAAGGGCGAGGTGGACCTACGAGTAGGCAATGGAGCACGAGTTGCTGCTGTTGCTGTAGGAACTTATTTTCTATCTCTGCCCTCTGGGCTTGTACTGGAACTAGATGATTGTTGTTATGTACCTGCACTTACTAAGAACATAATTTCTGTTTCTTGTCTAGACAAGAAAGGCTTCTCATTTATAATTAAGAACAAATGTTGTTCAGTCTATTTAAATGAAATGTTCTATTGTAGTGCAGATCTTATCAACGGACTCTACATTCTAGACTTAGAACGCCCTATCTATAATGTAAGTACCAAGAGGTTGAGATCAAATGAGTTGAACCCAACCTATCTCTGGCACTGTCGCTTAGGCCACATAAATGAGAGTCGCTTGTCCCAGCTCCATAAGGATGGATTGCTGGATTCATTTGATTTTGAATCATATGAGACATGCGAGTCATGCCTTCTAGGCAAGATGACTAAGACTCCCTTTAGTGGACATAGCGAGAGGGCAACAGATTTGTTAGGACTCATACATTCTGATGTATGTGGCCCTTTCAATGTTGCTGCTCGAGGTGGTTATAGATACTTCATCACATTTACTGATGATTTCAGTAGATATGGTTATGTGTACTTGATGACACATAAGTCCGAGTCCTTTGAAAAGTTCAAAGAATTCAGAAATGAAGTACAAAACCAACTCGGCAAGAGTATTAAAATACTTCGATCAGATCGAGGTGGAGAATACTTGAGCCATGAGTTTCGTGACTATTTAGCTGAGTGTGGGATTCTATCTCAACTCACTCCTCCTGGGACACCACAGTGGAATGGTGTATCCGAAAGGAGGAATCGTACCTTATTAGATATGGTACGATCTATGATGAGTCACGCAGATCTTCCTATATCCTTTTGGGGATATGCTCTAGACACGGCAACGTTCACACTTAACCGTGTTCCATCAAAGGCGGTCATGAAGACACCATATACGATATGGACTGGGAGGAGTCCCAAGATGTCTTTCATGAGAGTTTGGGGTTGTGAGGCTTACGTTAGACGTCAAGTCTCAGACAAACTGGGACCCAAGTCCGATAAGTGCTATTTCGTGGGATATCCCAAGGAAACTAAGGGATATTACTTCTACATTCCCAGTTAGCACAAAGTGTTTGTTGCTAAGACTGGGGTCTTTCTAGAAAGGGACTTTGTTTCAAGAAAGACTAGTGGGAGTTCGTTTGATCTTGAAGAAGTTCAAGACAACGACCATAGCATACGAGATTCCAACTTATTAGTATCTCCCTTCAGCACATGTGCTGACTACCACAAATCCAAACATGTCCGAGACTAGGCTTGTGCACAATCCACAGTTCTGTGGGAGTAGAAGGGACTAACATAGATGGTACCAAGTTCAGAATGTATGCTGCCGTTTCCAGAGCATATCCCCAGAACGAATCAGGTAAGTCAGAGTAGCTCATCATTGACCAAACCATTTCCATAAGAGTCCTATTCCTTCTTTCTGCCACACCGTTTTGTGTTAGTGAGAGCCCTAGAGCCAATCATATGATGATTACTTTTTGGGCTCATTGTATCATATTCTTGTATATATATTTCTTATATATAAAGGCATTTCTTATGGTTATTGTACTTATGTGTATTGGTGCCAAATAACTTAGTATAATAACGTCCTTGAGTAGAAGGTTCTTATCTATATCAATCGATTAGTTGAATCGATAGTGAGATGATATAGAGAACACTACTCTTAATTATTCCTAGTCAAGTATTAACATTCAAGGACAATGTTAATGCATAGAGACTAGCATGTAGGTCAACATGATGACTTGATCTCACAAGTCATGGATATGAGATATCAAGTTGACACATGGGTATACATTAGAGAATGTATACTGAATGGCCCGCCATGAGAAAGTATCATGGATCGTTATATGAGTGTCATATACTTTCTCATGTGACTATTAGTATGACTATTATCCTTAGACCTGAAGTCACCATAGTTCCCTACATAAGGAGTTATGTACTTTGGTTTCGTCAAACGTCACCCGTAACTGGGTGGACTATAAAGGCGATTACTGGGTATGTAACAAATTATGCGGAGGGATGTGAGTGATGTAGATGGGATCTATCCCTCCTATATGACGGGAGAGATATCATAGTCTTGATAGAGTGAGATCACAAAGTGCATGGCCATGCCCAAATAAGGCAATATGAGATATTGTGCTTATTTGATTATAGTGAGTCTACTTGGAGTTCAAGACACATAGATTGATTTGAGGATGACACGGTCTATGCCTCATGAAAGATCAATCTAGATATCGAGGATAGAAGGACGTTGTCACATATTGTGATGGTCACAATTATTAGTCACAATGGTGATGTTGGATCTCGACATTCTTGTAACTTGGGTAGCAATGATGTGTTGCTAGATACCTCTCATTGCTTATGTCCTTAAATAGGTTTAAGGGCATTGCCAACGTTACAAGAACCTGTAGGGTCACACACATAGAGCAATAGATGGAGAATAAGTCCATATGATGGACCGAGAGTAATGAAGTCAAAGTTTGACTTTAGCTAAATATGGAAAGTCCATAAAAGGCAAGTTTGACTTGACTCAAATTAGACAACTTGAGTTGGACTCGAGTTTGATCCAAGTGTTGGATGAATCTAATCATGGGAGAATAATGAAGTCAAAGTTTGACTTGGCTAAATATGGAAAGTCCATAAAAGGCAAGTTTGACTTGACTCAAATTAGGCAACTTGAGTTGGACTCGAGTTTGATCCAAGTGTTGGATGAATCTAATCATGGGAGAATAATGATGTCAAAGTTTGACTTTGGCTAAATATGAAAAGTCCATAAGAGGCAAGTTTGACTTGACTCAAGCCACATCACCTTGACTTGACCAAGTGATGACTTGGCATCATCATCAAGGCTAAGTAACCTCCCCATTTGAATTTTGAATTCAAATAGGGGGTTACCAATTGTGTGGTGGCCGGCCACTTAATGGCCAATAATGACTATTAAGTGGCCTGCCACTTAAACACACACAAAATGATTTTTGTGTGCGTGTGTGATTATCATTCTCCTTACTTGGTTTTTTGCTCTCCCTCTCCTCTCATCTTGCCGAGACCCCAAGGAGTGCTAGCACACTTTTGGGCTCTCCTCTCCACTCTCTTGCTTGTGTGGATACTTCTAGAGGGTTGCTACTTTGCATCCTTGAGATCTGACATCAACCGAGGAGCGAGCGGGAATTGCGGGGCACGCATCGAAGGTAGTATTCTCTTCTCTAATAGATCTAGGTTGTAGATCGGTTTTGAAGCATGTAAACGAGCACTCGTAAAATTTTGAAATGGTTTTCTTCGCTCGGATCCTTTCTATTGGGGCTTTCGGGGTTTCCACGACGCGAAAAAGCGGTTTTCGCGGCCCGAAAAACCCTACATTCTGTTGGGGCATACCGGGTGCAGTTAGCTGGGACTGAATCCCACCTTCTGATAAGTAGGTCCTAAACTCACTCAAGAGGTATTCACCACCATGATCTGATCGCAGTATCTTGATACTTTTACCTCGATGTTTCTCCACATCAGCCTTGAATTATTTGAACTTATCAAAGCACTCAGACTTGCGGCGCATCAGGTAAATGTATCCATACCTTAAATACTCATCAATAAAAGTGACGAAGTATTCAAAGCCACCTCTAGCCTGGATGGACATGAGACCACATAAATCAGAATGAACTAGTTCTAACACTTCTTTGGCCCTGTACCCCTTAGCCTTGAAAGGCCTCTTGGTCATTTTACCTTCCAAGCAAGACTCACAGGTCGGGAAGTCTTCCACCACCAATGAACCCAAGGGCCCATCAGCTATCAACCTCTGAATCCTACTAAGCTTTATATGACCAAGCCTAAGGTGCCAAAGATTTGCCTGGTTCATTTTAGAAGGCTCCTTTCTCTTATTTAGGTTAGATGATGAGCTATAGACCTCTGTTTGCATCGTGGGAGGTTTTGGTTCTAGAGTATACAGATTACCAACTATAGTACCTGAACAAATAATCTCTCTATTTCTCTTTATAACAACTCTGTTATTAAAAGCAATAGAATTTCCATCCTTTATTAATTTAGAAACCGAAATTAGATTCTTTCTAAAACAAGGTACATATAAGCAATCTCTCAAAACCAACACTTTATTTCTCTCAAAAGATAAATAAAAGTCTCCCACTGTAACTGCTGCCACCTCCATAGCATTGCCCATGTAGACGACGATTTCTCCATCAGCTAGCTGTCGGGTTTCCTGGAACCCCTACAGAGTATTGCAGACATGATTAGTGGCTCTCGTATCTACGCACCAGGTACTGGTAGATAGCACCGCTAAACATGTTTCAACGACTAAGCACGAAGAAATACCTTTGTCTTGACGACGGGGACAGTTTACCTTCCAGTGTCCAGTTTGCTTACACGTGAAGCACTTGCCTTTCGACTTCTTTACACCAGTCCGAGGTCCCTGCGATGCTGCTGCTGCCTTCTTGAACCCACCTTATTTTCTTCTTCCTGCCTTTCGGCATAGAAGTAGAAACCCTCTGAGTCACTAAAGCCTGCGAACTCTGACGAAACAACCCTCTGTCGCCTGAAGTTCTCCCAGGAGTTCCCCCAACGTATACTTATGCTTATTCATGTTATAGTAGAGCCGGAATCGCTCAAAACTCCTAGGCAGAGACTCGAGTATAATATCGACCTGGGTTTCCCCGTCGATTTGTGCTCCCAGTACCTCAATCTCATTGAGGTGAGCCATCATTTTCAGGACATGATCCGTAACGGGTGTCCCTTCGACCATAGTAGTCGTCATTAGGTTCTTCATCGCAACCTGCCTAGCAACTCAATTCTGGTGGTCGAAGAGCTCTTTGAGGTTTAACATCATGTCAGTAGCAGTGGGCATGACCTGATGCTGATGTTGCAATACATTTGACATAGATGCCAAAATGTAGCACCGCGCCATCTCATCAGCCTTGACCCATCGCTTATAACGCTCCCTCTGCTCTTCACTAGATCTCTCGCCAGGTTTTTTCAGACAGTCTTCAAAGAGTACAAATTTGTACTCTTCAGCAGTAAGGACAATGCCTAGGTTTCTTTTTCAGTCAATGTAGTTGGGTCCAGTAAGTTTGTTCTCCTTAAGTATGGTTGCTATGGGATTAAAGGCCATCTTGAAGATCCTGAGAATCACAACATACACTACTTTAGAATTCAAAAATAAATTGATTCCTCAAAACAATAAATTTTCAAAATCAACCAACACCTCTAAACATCGAGAAATTCGTATGCCACGATGGTGTGGACGTATACGAACTTTTACATTCATAAGAGGAGGTTTTACCCATTAATCTTACATCTTGTCAATCTAACTTTTTGACAAGTAAGATTAATAGTTGGTTCACTTTGGCCCTGCAAATAATAGTAGTGACTCCGATGGGGAGAATACTATTATTTACATCTAAGTGTTTACCATTACACACACTAAGAAAATTATTTCCAATTATGTGCCTTCCGATGGGGAAGGACACCCGCTCTTCAATAATTTTCTATAGTCTTTTTCGACCCAGTGATCCGCAGAACAAGCCCATCCGATGGGGAGGAAGGCACTCAAAGCCGACGCACAGACTTGTTCACATCACTTATCGGATTGTAATGGAGGCCACGGGATCCTTAGGGTCCCTCTCCCACTTAGTTATTGATTTTGAGGAATTTTAACAAGCACACACATGACAAGCACATAACCAACATAATGAAAAAGAATATCCTAGATTTTTTAACTTTTCATGGCATTGGTCTCCAATGCACCTCCAGTCGTGTCGTCACCTCGTCTGCTCCTCCCTACACGATGCGCAAGCCACCTTGAGGGATCTCCGAGCCGAGATGACTAGCTAATTATTTATATCATCGATCCTATACTCCACAAAGGAGTGTACATGAAATCTAGATCCAAAAGTAAACAAAAAACTCGGCTAAACATGTACCGTATTTAATTACAAAAATTAAATACTACCTAGCCTCGTTAACTCTGAGAATTTAATTAATTACAAAACATTACATAACCAATCACACATATCAAATATTTGGCTATGATAAGTTGTAATCTAGTGTCTGCAACACAAAGTTAGCCTACGCACATCCATATATCATCCAGCAAAATAAAATGTATGATAAAAATGCAATAATTAACCAATCCTAAACACACAAAACCGGAAACCTCAGCTCTGATACCAATTGAAGGGTATGGCTTAGCGGGTTTTCCTAGCGAATACTTGGTCATCCTTGAGAGACCTCTCCATGTCTATAGATTAAAATTTAATTCGAATGGAGACCCGTCTCCCAACGACCATCTCATCATCGTATCGTTCGGTAAGAATTACAACTTGGCCAATCACAAAGATCGAGCCTTGTAATTCTCCTAACTAAACGATCGTGGAAAAGACGACGAGTGGATCGCTGATTTTTGTGTTTATTATCGGTGGTCCAAAATACTATTAATTATTACAATTAATTATCAAATAATTAACATGATAACAATTAATCTACCACATAAAATGACGAAGCAAAATAATAGAGTCGAGAGAGAAATATACCTCTCTTTACCTCGTATCCTTCTACCTTATGTCCCTCCCCTCCTGGATGTCATGTGGACGACGAGCTACTGAGAACCGGGATCACCAATGCGTCCAATTAATCTCTTCTCCTCAAGCCGGTCAAAACCCTAGCTCCTAGGGTTTACCCGCCGACGCTCCCTTCCTCTTCCTTTGCGTCGCCGGCCAAGTGAGCCACCCAAGCCCCGCCGGACCAACAACAGACCTCAAGAGGAACATGAAGAAGATGAAGAAGGAAAGAAAAGTCCTCAAGACGAGTTTCTCTTCTTCTCCACACCGCCCGACCACCTTCCCTCCTTCTTCTTGTTGAGCCACAGAAGGAAGAGACTCCTCTTCCTTGTCCCTGTGTTCACCGAGCACCAAAGGTGAAGAAGAAGAGAGGAAAAAGAAGAGAGGAGGAAGAACTCCTCTTTTGCGCTGGGTGCCCTAGGAGAGAGAAAGTGAGGGAGAGGAGAGATGGCTTGGGTTGATTAATTGGATGATTAAGCCTTGGTTTCATGATCCCATGGGGTTTATATAGGGCTAAGGTAGGGACCAAGAGAAGGAGTTGGAACTTGGCCCACTAATGGATCTAAAACCAATCCATTCCACTAAATGATCTTAATAGAACTTCCTCACCAACCCCCATATTTTCATATGGGCTCCACCTATTATGAGTCATCCATCCCCCCGCGTTTAAGATATCGAATGCCCATCGATTAATTTAAATTACTGACAATTTTAATTAATCAACTTCTGGCTCCTTGACTAGTACCACTCTACCTTATCATCATGTCGGATCAAATCCACTTGTAGGGTTTAACATGATGAACCTTTTGAGCTCATCAAGGAGGCATCATCATCCCGACTCACTAGGACACGAATTCAGTCAATAATCAATGACACACCATATAATTAATATTATTTCCCAACTTACCAGGCCTATCGATTTAACAGAATAAATCTTACCCATTGGTAAATCAAAGAAATAATTATTAACTATATATGCCCGTTATTATATTGGGATTTAGGAATTGTACTCCATAATAAATCTGAGATCCAATCCAATTATTAAGTCAGCACAAATGGGATGATCTCTAGTTTTGGTCCTGCTCAATGCATACAAAGCACACTAGTGTAATTCTATGGTCAAGATAAACTACACTTAATTACACTACAATCATTCCGATGGGTTGTCCAAATCCATCTCGATTGTGAGCCTTTTACTTATATTATGCAAGGGACTGATAACACGATCTTCCGCATGTCACCACACACCATATTATCTACAGTGTACAGTATTGGAATTTTATGCATATACTAATGTAAATACGCATCTAGTGTTGTTGTGATTCTCTTTTCAAAAAATAGATGATCTCATATATAAAAGAGCAAGTCTTTTAGTATACACATCTAACAGTCCGTACCTCGACCCGCCTCTACTTCTGTCCGCAATCCTCGCTCGGCTAAGACTCCTGCCCAATCTTCCGGATCAGGACTTCGTTGCCCAGTCTACGACTAGGACTTCTTGCTCAACCCTTGGCTAGGTCTTCTTGCCCAGTCCTCGACCAAGACTTCTTGCTCAACCCTGCAGGTCAAGACTTAGTGCCTAGGTGAACTAGGACTTTTCTGCACACTTAGTAAATTCATTAGATCACAATACAAACTTAACATTGAACCCTTTGCCATTATCAAAATCAGGTTCGATCTGGTGCTTCCGGCACCAACAATGACAACAATTTCATAACGGTTAAACCTGTTGTCTTTGGATGGGGCTTCCAAAAAAAATAGCTTGAAAATTATTTTGACAACAGGTAAAACTATTGTCTTTTTATACAAATAATAATAGTTTCACAATTATTAAAACCCATTGTCTTTGGATGATTTAGCCAAAAGAAATATATTGAAAAATATTTCGACAATAGTTAAAAACCATTGTCATTGAATTATTTTCACATGGTGTATAACCGTTGTCTTTATTTAGTTTTCAATAGTTTTAAATACTAAATCTATAATTAAATCAATACACAACATATATTTACAACATAATATCTATTATGAAATATATTAAGCATACTGCATACCAACATATAGATACAACATCATTTAGTACACTATACAACATTAGAATTGTTTTGTTTTAGACTATAGATCAACATTTTTTAGTACAACTTGGCATCAACATAATTAATTCATACACTACTGTCTGATATTGTAAATTTTTATAATTAAGTTTTACCAATCCCAGCTGCATCTTCAGAAGTCTTGAAGGCTTTCATGTCAATACATGTATCAATTATTCAAATGTAACAATTGCGAAAATAGTCGTGCCCAATTGCTGTCCTTTTTAATCAGGAAAAGCAAAATGGGCTGAACCATGTAGCCAGTTGTAAAATTTTGCCAATAAATTTGTTTGAACTTAGACTGTATACATGTCATTGATAAGAATGTATAGGCATAATGTGACAACAATACATGGCTGATCAGAGGTCTTAGTCTATCAATTTGCTAAAATACTTGCAAGAGGGAGGTGGAGTTACATACAATAGGAGGATGTTGTAAATTGTCTTCCGCAGGACTTTTGTACAATGTAAAGCTTACATGTGCACTATCCTTAATTTAAAATTATGCAGAATAGAGCAGAATACAATGCAAATATGTTTATAAAAAAGTAGTGGTCTACAACTGGTAAGCTCTAACATATATATATTGAGTAACATACTGGTTAGCTCTAACTGATATTAACATTCAGAACATTGTAGCTAGTAATAAATATAATCATACATGACACAAATCTAAACTTGTACATACACCATATCCACCAAGGTTATCTAACTAATTTTTCAATAGGTACCCGTACCCCCACTGATAAATACCATGTAACAAAGTAAATATGAACAAATATACAAAGAAGCATCTAAGTGAATAGAGATGGAATTTCAATCTAGTAGCTATACATCAAATTATTCATTGTACGAGATTTCTTGACATGCAAACTATATTTGTACGAAACTGCAAATAGAGATTCAGTAACAAAAATTACAAGTAGGAATATCATAAACTGTGTTAAAATAACTATTTAGTGCCAAAAACTTTCACGCTCTTACTCATTCACTAACAAATGCACTCCAAGAGATACAAACTCAATAAACGTTATGTTTAGCAATTATCAAAGAGATACACATGCTCTTAGGTTTGGCTTGCTATTTAGATTTAGATTTATATATTTATATTTATATTTATATTATATTATATTATATTTATTTTATTTTTATTCTTATATTTTATTATATATTTATTATTATTATTATCTTTATTATTATAATATATTATACTATCTTTATTATTATTACTATTATTAGTTTATAATATTATATTTATATTTATATTATCTTTAAATTTATTTATTCTTATACTATATTATATATTTATTATTATTATTATTTTTTTTATTATTATTAAAATTTTGTTTCTGAATTATTAATACTAGTAAACATCAATTTAAAATATAACTTCCTGAATTAATGAGGAATGCAATACATTTATTTTTAAATAGTGTTCTTCCTAGCTATCGGTGAATAAGTAGAATTGAAAATGCATCAATAGCATTTGTGATGATTGCTATCTAAATTCTTTTTACTTAATGGTCCAAACTCATACAATATACAAGAATCTATATATTTAGCTGGATTGCTATGTGAATTCACATGGAAGTTGCTTCAACAAGTAAATATGCAGTTGATTCAAGACAAAAGCAACCCTTGTAGTTGCTTCAATAGGTAAATATTTGGAAGTTCATTTGCATCTATTATAATGTACAGATAAAAGCACATATGAACTGTTTTAATCTTATTGATTGGAGACAAAATCAGTTTTGCGTAAATGTATAGATAAAAGCACATATGAACTTAGCTACAGATAATAGCTAAGTTTTGTAGGTGGCATGGAGAATTGATTGGAGACAACTCTGTAGCTCCTAGCAAGAAGATACAGAGTAAATGTAGAGATTCATATGAACTTGTGTAAATGGGTACATGCTAAGAGTCACATACCAGTTGCATCCTTAACAAACATTTTATAGAGTAAATGTAGAGATTCATATGAACTTGTGTAAATGTAGCTCCTAACAAAATTTTTTGGATCCTTAACATACTCAATGAAAAGATAAGGATTGATCCCAAGAGTCACATACCAGCCGACACTATAAAGATCAAAAAAGAAATCTTGCACAACACTATTATGTCTGACAACAAATAGCTAGGGATAGAATACATGAGTTAAAACATTAAAATTTATCCTACAAATAGCTAGTAGAAACAAGATTCTATAACTAAATGAGTCCAATCCAACAATATCCTATAATTAAATGAGTTTGTTATACAAGTAGAAGAGGTGTCATTAAACTAAAATGAAAATAAAACTAACAAATTTATAGCAGGTAAATCTAGAGATATCATCTCGTAAGCAGAAGAAAGGAGAAACAAATAAGTAGTCACATATCGTCAATAGAAGAAATGGGTAGATACCCTACAACGTGTCACATCTAAACATAATACTAAAGAACTTAGCCTATAAACAACAATAGAAAATCATGTTCAACTAGAAAAGAAAATTTAAGATATTAGGAATGCAGCCTACTAAACAAGTTGTATGCATGAAAATAAACTTAAAATGAATAGACCAATCCAATTATTCACTTTACACATGGGCAATCTCATCTCAAAGTTTATACTGTGCACTGAAAAAGATGTCTCTTACACAAAAAATTGAAAGTCATAGTAAGGAAGAAAAAATGGAAAAAAAAAAGAGGAAATAGAAGGGAACATAAGTAAGCAAAAGACCAAAATGAGAGCGCATGAATTATCTAAGAGGGACTAAGCATGTCAACTTATAACTTTATAGTTATAGCATGATCATATATACATACCTATTCATAAATAAAATCTTGTATACATTTTGTCCACTCGGAATACACTTCATTAATTTCATACATAGAGTAGTATGTTTTCATAAACTGTGAACAAACACATAGATTATATCAGTAAAAAAAAAATCAGTAATCACTTTATAAAATGAAAAGCACACAATTCTTTGAGAAAAATAAGAATATGCCAAATATTACTATTGAAGATATTAAATCCTTTTCACTTGTAGCATTTCCTTCAATAATGTCTCTCATAAATTTCATCACATAAAAATCACATTGTTTATCATGTGGTTAGCGAGGATCTTATGTTAAAAATAATTTGTCAGTGACTAATATAAACATTACATTTAAATAATATTTTATTAATCACAAGTAGACATGCATATCTTTACTGTAGGGATCTAAAGACAAAAATATTCAAAAAATTACAGCGGAAATAAGAGATCCCACGAGAGATTCATGCGAAAGAAAACTCATACAAAGTTAATTTATAAATTCCTATCGTATAGGTATACCTTTGGCGCGTACGCTTCGCTTATCCCGCTTGTCCGAGGTATGCCGGATCTCTTGCATATTTAAGTGTCCGTGCCTCTATGTGTATCCACATGAACATAATCTCTCAAGCTTCAGAGAAAAATCACCTTTGTGGTGCTTGCCACAAGAGGAAATTCACAAAGCAAGAAGGAGAGGGAGAAGAGGGATTTTGACCAAGAGAAGGAAGGGAAGGAAGAATGACAAGTTCATCATCCAAATGACAAGAAAAACTCTTTTATACTCATCCCATGAGTATGAAGAGTTTTTGTCCCTTTAGCTTCCCTCCATTAATGCTAATAAAATTCCACTTAGAGCACATTTTCTCATGTGGCTCATCAACTTCTCTTCATCCAATAAAGAGAAACTTTTCATCCTACTCTATTTTTAATTTATTAAATATTTTAATAAATTAATATCCCATTCAAATATGGTTGAGTCTAATCTAAATGAGTCAAACTCAAATTAGATCTCAATCCCATAATATAATTGGATTCACTTGAGTCTAACTTAATCAATCCAATTCGGATAAAATCTTAGTCAAACTAAGATCAATTAATCTCCGAAGCATCGTGTCCTTATTGTGTGACCCAATAGGTTATTGTAACGTTGGCAATATGTCTAAACCACTTTAGATACATAAGCAATGAGCGACATCTAGCAATGCATCATTGCTACCCAAGTGACGAGAAAATCGAGATCCGACTTAACCTCTATGACTATGACAATATATGACCTTGTCATTCCATCCTCGATATCTAAATTGACTAATGAGGCATAGACCGTGTCATCCTCGATCAATCTTTATGATTCATGATCCCTAAGTAGACTCACTCAAACAAATGAGTTTAATATCTCATATTGACTCATTTGAGTATGATCATGCGTTTTAGTAGTCCTACTCGATCAAGGGGCCCACAGAAATTGTTAGGACCGTGACCGTCAAGCTAGAGGGGGGTGAATAGCTTCTTTCAATTTTCTTCCTACAATCGTTAGTGCGCAAGAGGAATATACTAAATAAAAATAAAAACTAATGAATAAGAACGACACACCTATGTACATGACTCGGAGATGATGCTCCTACTCCACGGTAGTCCGTAAGGTGGACGATCCCTAATCCTTCGGTGAATGATTCCCCGGAGCACCTTCAGCTAGATCTCGTAGCTCCTTGTGGGTGGAGAAACCTCATGTAACGCCCGCCCTTAATCCCCTAGGGATTCGGCGGCGCTACTTTAAACTTCGTACATTACAATTACACGCATGCATTCATATTTTTTCTATCTAATCTATGCATGGGCATACGTATCATTTAAGCATGCAAGGTTCATGTAGCGGAAGCATAATTATTTTTATTCATCTTCAAACATAGCATGTATATAAAAAGAAAAACATGGGTTTACCATGACAAGTTCCAAAACTTGAGCAACTAAGAGCAAGATCCTTTTTATCCACCAGCACTATCACACACACACTTGCCCTTCTCCCGCAGCCTCCATAGTTTAGCGTCCTTTATCTGTAGCATAAGGGAAAACACTAAACGATAAGCAATAGCTTAATAAGACCCTGTCCTACTCACAAAACCGGATATCATGAAAAGGTAATAGAATATATCACATTCAAGCATGGTAAGCATTTAAGCATGTTAAACATCTAAGCATGTTAACTTCATAAGAAGGTTCTTTTGAAAACATATAAACATAATACTTGAACATAGCATAATCATTAGGGCCCGGCTTGTACTTCATGTTTTGCGCGCGCCCCTAAATAGGAACGAGGTAGCTAATCCCGAACCACTAGGGTTTACTAGGCCTTCTCAAAAGTCCTTCAGCCTAGTATCATAATCATTTGACTCGCTTTAAGAGTCTATAGTACAAGCCATTACAAAATAAAATAGTTATCATGTTCTTCATTTTCATAAAGTATGCTCTTAGTCCCAACCTTCTAGGGAAGCATTCTTTTAGGCCCTAAGCCTTCTTCGTTCATGCCTTAAAGGGCTCATTCTTATGCATATGTATGCATTCATAATTATGATAATTAGCCTAGTATAAAGCATGCATTTCATGGGAGTAACCAAGGCTAGGGTCCAAGAGCTCTCTCTCTTGGCCGAAAGTTGAAATGGGGCTAGCATGCATTCCGGTCACCTAGATCATACTCATATCATAGGAAGTGGTAGCATGCTAAACATTAATTTTTCCAATCAAACATTCCATTTAACATCACATGCATTTACATATCATCATCCCAAACATAAGCATATCTCCTAGGGTACATCCCATACAAGCATCACATATATGTATCATGTATCGTACTAAGCATAGCATACATCATGGGATACTCAACCTTCACAACCCTAATGGTTTATGCCTTGGCCGAAAGTCATGCTAGGGGGGGGGGGGGGGAGCTAATGTTTTCCAATCAACATTCCATTTAAACATCACATGCATATACATATCATCATCCCCAAACATAAGCATATCTCATAGGGTAGTTTAACATACACAAACCCTAATCTTAGAGTGTTGGCCGAAAGTCCTAGGGCAGGGGAAATTAGGGTTTTTTCCATGAAACATTCACACAGACATTTATACAAACACCTTGTATACACTATCATACAATACACTAAGCATGGATATATTATAGGATAATTCAACCCTCACTAACCCTAGTTTCCATGCCTTGGCCCAAAACCCATCCAAACCCTAAACCCTAGTTTTTGTCATCACAAAATGAAGGGAAACAACATATAAGTATACCCTAAGTTCCAAGGGGTTTCCTTATGCATCAAGGAGTAACCAAGGCCTCCTCTTTGGGTGTTGGCCGAATGGTTAGAAGGGTTTTCCCTTCCCTCCTAGCCTTCTTTACTTACACACAATATAATACATTCATGCAAACATCATTATTAAGCATAGGAAAGCATGTGGCCTACCCTAACCCTTGGTTAGGGTGATGGCCGAAACATGTAAAGACATGTAGAGGGCATCATGTGAGTCATGTAATCGATTCAAGAGCAATTATGCTACAGGTGAGGGGCACTTACTTCTTTCGCTAAATATCCTTAAGGTATACCCTTAGATCGGAGGGGAGGTGCTTGTCCTTGCTCTTGAGGTCCTTGACTTCTTCTTGCCTTGCAAGAGTTTCAAACCTTCAATGGAGTCTTGGGATTTTCGAAAATTGAAGAGGGAGAGTGAGTGAAGGGTTTGCAACAATGATGGTTAGCCCCTTAGCATTCCCCCTTATTTATACTAAGGGGTTTCTCATCAAGAGTCTCTTCCTCTACCCTTTCGCATTCCCTAACCCTTAACAAGAATTTCCCTTCCTTTCTCTCAGCAATACCCTGCTGGGTGAATTGGTTACTTCGTTGCTTTTCAAGGCTTTGCTTACTAAGAGTTCCAAGGTTCGATTCTCGGCAAGAGCATATTTTTGCTCCTCTTTGGTTTTCACTTTTACAAAGCCCATTAGCCCAATTTACTCTCATATTCTCAAATCACATATTATGAAATTACATATTCCTATTTATGCAATCACATATTCGAATTTATGCAATTACATATTCTAATTTATGCAATCACATATTCTATTTTATGTAATCACATATTCTAATTTATGGAATTACATATTCTAATTCTTTCTAATGAAATCACATATCATTTAATCATGACATCACAAAAATGTAATTCTATTCATTCATGAAATAAATGTCATACCATCTGATAACCTATATCGACATTTTTGTGCCCTAATGAAAATCGAAAGCAAGCCCAACATTTGGGGCGTTACACCTCACCACAACTTCTGGACATTACCTGAGTACAATAGGCTACTAACCAGCTCTATCCAAGCAGGTTTCGCCAAGGGTAAACAGCTTGAAATGAGCTCCCTTAAATAGAGCTCAAGCTGAAATGTGACCGTTACTAGTCGACTGCCCATGGGGCAATCGACTGGCCTCACTGGAGATCGAAATTCAAGCCTGACCTTTCGAATTGTGGCCACACCAGTCGACTGCCCCTGGGGCAGTCGACTGGTCCTTCCCTAAGCCTAGGTTTTCCCTTCCTGAGTACATTTCTCTCCGCACTCGAACCCTCTCGGCTTAGTTCCTGAGTACAATCCCTCTCACTTGGACCCTCACGACCTGGATGACTCTTCAAACAGCAGTCTTGATCTGTTGCCTTCACGCCCTCTTCATCTTTGGCTCCCGTCCCTTAGATGCCACATAAGCCCTTGGCTTGCCTCCATGCCATTCTTCACGCATGCCTCGAAGTTGCATCCCTCGGCTCATCATCTCTACTCCAGCAGCCTCGATCCGTCGCCTTCAAGCCCTCTTCGACTTTGGCCCTCGTCCCTCGAATATGCACACAAGCCCACGGCTTACCTCCATACCATCCTTCACGTATGCCTCGAAGTCCGCTTCCCTTGGCTCATCGTCCCTGCTTCGTCCATGGTCCCTCGGATGCGCACACAAGCCCACGGCTTGCCTCCATGCCACCCTTCACCTGAAGACATCCAACCAAGTCTATGTATACCTGCAAACTTGCACACTCACATACACATATTAGACCAACAACAAACCCTAACTTACTCATATTGACACACACATCAAAATCCATGATCCTCCCGATCATACTTGGGCTGATTGCCCCAACAATCTCCCCCTTTTTGATGTGTGACAATATGTTTAAGTTAGGTAAACAAAAACAACAATAGCAATTGAAAATTAAAAGCATAGCATATAAGAGGCAACCTCCCCCTTAACCTATGCCATCTCCCAATTTTTAATTCTCTACCCACAAGACCAGGTTAAGTTCTACCCAACTTAACACCACATGTTTTCTCACGTCAAGTTAAACCTAACTTAACACCACAAGTTCTCCCCCTTTGATACCATTAAAAAGATTGCCCCAAACAATCCTAACCCTAGTGTCAAAAAGAACTCACTTTATATCTGTCGACTGCCCCTGGGGCAGTCGACTGGCCTATGTAGTTCGCAAACCACAGAATCATCAGTCGACTGCCCTCAGGGCAGTCAACTGATATAGGCCATTTTTAAATTTTCAGCCCAATATTTAGAAATCCCTAGAAAATTCTACAAAATTCGAAAAAATATAAAATTTTGCAAGCATATTTGTTAGGATATAACCTACCCTAGAAAAATATGGTTTCATGAAAAATACCAAATATGCTTGACTTTTGGTATAAACTCCAATTCACTCAAAAAAGTTTCATTTTGTATCAACTTCTAAGTCCATATATGAATCCATGTGTTTGCCAAAACCATCCATTACCATTTTACACATAAATTGCCCTCAACTTCCCCCTTTTTCTTATATATTCCCAATATGATAAGACCTCCCCCCTTTTATCTCTTAACCTTTAGATAAACATGCACCTATCAAATTGTCTTACATTTCATGACATCAATAAAATATTATTTCAATCATCATATCATGAACTGAAATAGAAGCAATATAAACTATGAATTCAAAGTTTCATATATAATTCAAAGTAAAACATAAAATTAGCACAAGGGCCAAAGCCCCGAAGTAATTAAGCCATACAATGCCAAAAGAAGTGTTTGAGAGATAAAATATAAATCCAAGCAAAACACTCTCAACACTAAAACCATCACATAAACTCCACTACATTCCGTCGCCCGGAGGAGGAGGAGGGGCTTGATACATGAGGTGTCACTGCTGCATCATGTCGTACATCTCGTCCTACCGCAGCTGAAACCTCTGAAAGGTCTCTGTGAGCCCATGGACCTCCCCCTGAATAGTAGTCTGCACCTGCTGAAAATCCACCTGCTGCTGTTGAAAACCGTGAAAGTCCTCACGGAGGCCGTGAACCTCTGCCTCCAGCCTGGAGAACCTCTCCTCTGAAATCCCTGCAGCCGTAGCCTCCTCATCATCGGAGCTCGAAGAAGCAAGATGCTGGCGCCAAACCCACACCCCCTACTGACACTCAAGTCCTGCCAAGGAAAGCTACCTAGAGCCAATCTGATCATAATCCTTAGACAAATTATTCCTCTGACCCCTATTGGTGATGATCCCCTTGGACTTGAAAAACTCAGTCAAGATATGACAAAATGGCATGTAAAGTTTCCTACCAATACCATGGGAGAATGGACAATGGATGTAAAGATATGTAATGCAATGTTAATGTCTAACCTTCTCTCCAGGGCGTACATCATCACCAAGTGGAAAGTCGAATCTTCAACCGCCCTTTGGTGACAATCGACAAGATGCAATCTAAAACAACTTTATACAAAACATTACTGGCAGGGCTTATTCGCTTAGATTCAAAGATACCGTCCCGAGTACATCGAGGTCTATCAAAATAATGTTTGTGGATCTGATCTATTGTGACATTTGGTAAAGCCAAAGGCTTAATGACCTTTGGGACACAATTGAACTCACTATTAGACTCCCTACATCCTAAAAACTCTCCTAAGTCTACAGGGGAAAAGGAAATTGTAACACCTGTTGGGACCGGGTGCATGTTGACAAGGATACGGGTTCGTAAATTTTAAAATATTTACGTGCAGCGGAAGAATTAGCATAAATAATTTCTTAAATTATTTTTAACCACGTATCTAGCATGCGACCTTATGATGTGTGGACATGATCATAAATTAAAATTTTGCGAAAAAGTAAACTAATTTACTTAGTACCTCGCGTAACTCGAAGTAAGGGACGAGATCCAACCGTAGCGTCCCTTGGAAGCTCTGCTTCTATTCGTGTCCACGCCGAGTTCTCTTCGGGATGACTTCGCAAAGCCACGAGTTTTGTGCCGATGAGAACTACTAGATTCTCGAAAGACACAACTAGAATATCAAGAGAGAGATATGGAAACTAACCACCAAGTAACGGAATCAAGATTCCGTGAAGGGAGGAAGGAGACGCGACCCGCTTCGTCTTGGTGGTGGCTCACGGCTAGGGAAGGTGGCACCGGCCCTAGAGGGAGAAGAGAAGGCGCCGGCCCTAGAGAGAGAAGGGGTGCCGGCCCTAGAGAGAGAAGGGGCGCCGGCCCTAGAGAGAGAGAGAGAGAATAAGGGAGAGAGAGAGCTTCTTAATCTCTTGATTAAATGGAATTCAAGGCTTGCTTTTGGTTCCTTTATATAGTAGCATCTCCATTGCCAAGTCTCCCTTTTAACGGAATTAACGGAATAAATTTTCATAAGAAATTTATCTTATAAATTTTCTTATGAATTATTCCGTTATGCCAAGTTTTATTATAACTAACTTTATAATAAAACAAATACATCTCTCCTTTTAATTATGGAATAAAATTTGTATAAAATTTTCTTATCATGGAAAAATCAATTTATAATTGATTTTATAAATTAAAATTAAACCAATTCATGGTTCATTTTAATTTCCATAAAAAGAATAAATTTCTACAATTTTCTTTATATAAATTTCTTTATATAAATCTCTTTTTATAAATTAATTTATTTATCCATAATTTTATAAAACAAATCGCGCTTGATTTATTTTATAATTTAAACCAAATTAATTGGTTTCTCTCCTTGTGGTGGCCGGCCAAACCAAAGAGGGTGGGCACCCTCTTTGGCCGACCACACCAAGCCAAAACCCTCGCGAATTAAACTCATTTAATTTGCCCAATAAGCCTTCAAAAGACTTAGCCATTTTAAGCTTCCGTTGCGCCTCTGATTAATTCAGATTCGACTTATTTCTCTTGATCGGAAAATCTAATTTTCAACTCGTTTTAAATCCCTCGGATTACTCGTAGTGCGTGTGACTAAATAGACTTTCGATTTATGTTGGCCATCTATAATTCATCAATTATAGAACGATCATGAGTGGCACCTAGTAGTATATCATGATCCCCAATTAATCGAAAGATCAATGGTTGACCTCATAAATAATTCTGAAACCCTTCAGCAGCACTAATGATTCGTGCCTCATTCCCTTCACCATCTTATACCCACTTGGTTCAGGACATGGTCTGTGTGTGTCAGTCCCCACTAGGCTGACTATGTCACACCTAGCCCAAGTAACGTTCTCTCGTCCTTTGGATTTCTAATTACTCTCATGTATTTAAGAGACTTATACTCTAAACATGTCATGCTCTGGCCAGAGGCTTTGAGTAACAATCCGACGATAGGCCTTGGGTATACATCTCCTCGCAAGGAGTGGTGAATCCTTTGTAGGCTGTTCAAACATCTTCGGGCACTTCGGCTTATACCCAACCATCTTGGGTCCACACCTCCTTGGAGATGCTTGCTTAAGATGTTAAAGTATAAGTCTCCATGACCAAGATGACTTGAACACCGCAAGTCAAAGGAACATCGCACTTAAGCTGCGGTAAGAACTTCATTGACATGTCTATATATAGACTACCATGTGAAGTTTTACAGCCAGTCACTCCAATGAACTAGTTCCCTTAACTAGCATTCATGTTTATCTCCGGACATCCCAATGTCACCAGCCAGTGAGAATCAGCTGATTAGAGAATAACCCATGCTAGTCTCAACAGAATTGATAGTGTCCGTATTTATCAATTCATCGACTAGGGACAATTTCAATACTTCACAATTGCACATGTAGAGATAATCACTAGTTGTGAATTCATCACAAATTCTCTCATGCTGTGAATTGTATTGCGGACATTCAATAAATGAGTTTAAGATCCCAATCAAATACACAAATATGTATACTCAAATAGTGAATTTTCATTTATTAAAATAAATGTTTACAATCATAAGGCGATTGCCTTAGGACACTTCTCTCATATTACCAACAACACCGCCTACTAGAGACTCATAAACCTCATTATCAAAATCGATGCATAGAAGGTTGGCGTAGAATTCCTTGCACATATCAACATTAATATAATGTTGACAGTAGACCACCCGCTCTAGGCCAAAGTAGATAATCATCTCGATGATGTGGGGGGCTTTTTCTTGAAAATATGATTGGTTCAAATATCGACAATTCATGACTGCAAACTCAGTATCGGCAAATTTCTTTTGGCAAGGCTCAAAACTGAACCGAGGTGCGTCAGAATACACCCTTGTCCGGATAACCCTGTAGGACCGGTGCCGTCGATAGAGGGGGGGGGGTGAATATCGACCGTAAACTTCTCGCGAAAACTTCGTAGAAAAACTTGTCGGTTCATTCTTGAATAGAGTGTTTGTAGCAGTGGAATATAAATAGTAAAATAAAGAACGATAGACGACAAACAACAACACAGATTGCATGCGGGATTTTTACTTGGTTCCCGACCCCCCAGGGTCAGTACATCCAAGGCCTATGCACGAGAACGCCCGTCCACTATTGGTCACCTTTTTGAACTTTCCGGAGGCGGAGAAACCTGTCTCATAGTGCAATAATTACAATAAAAAATATATGAAATTAAGTGCAGAATAATAAAAGCAAACCAAAACAATTAAGGTCGAAGATTCGGCCGATCTGGACCTCCGAAGTGCCGCGCACTTCCTCCTGGAGCCTCTCGGTCATAGAGCCTCATCTTTAGTGCTTTGTCATCAGTCAGAAAGCTCAAAATGGATCTTGGAAGTTGTGTCTTGAGCCTTGGGGTCGAAGCCCCTTTTATAGGCTTCATTCGGGCACCTGTGTTGATGGGGGCGGCCTATAGGACTTGGTCAAAGCTTATCTTCGCGCTGAACTCATCGCAGCTGATAGAACCTTTGACCAGGGCGCCCTAGACCTCCCAGGCGCTTGAATAAAAGCATATCTCTACTTCGAACTCGTAGCAGCAAATACAACTTTCAACTTGGGCGCCTGCATCATCTTGGGCGCCTGAATGGAAGCCTGTTCTTCCTTCCTTCTCTGAACTTTTTTTTCTTCTTTGACCTAGGCGCCCCCATTGATGGGGGCGTCTGGATCCTTTTGGGCACCCCCATCAATGGGGGCGCCTAGCTGCTTTGGATTCCAGCCCCTTTACCTGCTTTGTCTTCCATTCTAGGTACCTGCAAGATACACAAATACAAGGCAAATATGTACACATTCTTAACCTTAAGGACTTGGTTCTGACTTCGGATTTCCACGAAACCCTAGGTCAAACCGACGTAAGTTCCCACTCCCGAGAACGTGCCTTTCACCTACTCCTTTTAGGAGACGATTGCCATCCAATCCTTCGGGTGGACTTTTGCTTAGCCTCCGATACTCTCGGATCTCGAGACGTTCGAACCCTGACCCGTCTCTACTTCTGTCCTTAGTCATCGCTCAGCTAAGTTGCTCAGTCCCTCGGATCAAGACTTCGTGCCCAAGCCCTAGGTCGAGGACTTTGGTGCCCAACCCTCAGCCAGGTCTTCGTGCCCAATTCCTCGAACCAAGTCATCGGTGCCCAACCCTCGGCCAGGTCTTCATGCCCAGTCCTCGACCAGGACTTCGTGCCCAACTTCCGGTCAGGTCTTCGGTGTCCAACCCTTTGCCAGGACTTAGTGCCCAATCCACGATCAGGACTTAGTGCCCAATTCTTCGAACCAGGACTTATTGCCTAGGTTTACTAGGACTTTGGTTCATTTTGTTACTCCTCTCTTAACTCCCCTTCCCTTGTTCAATGTATCACTGACTTAGGTATATTGTCATACATTAAAACACTTAGAGGAGGACATCACTGATGTAACTTGCACCAACAATCTCTCCCTTTTTGATGTCTGACAATATCTTAAGTTAGATTGGTTGAAAGGGCTAAATTTTAACTCTTGGGATCAAATGAAAAAATGATCTAAGTTTTGAAAATCC
>JAGFNQ010001861.1:120057-220751 GCA_024364735.1 Boesenbergia rotunda | reverse complement strand
AACGCTGAAAAACTGAAGAAGAACGATGAAGGCTACTGTAGCGGCGGAGACGCGACAAGGCTGGCTGCGGCAAATTTCTGATTAAATAGGAAACAATGGACGGTTGTGATTAATTTGAGAAATCCAACGGTTGATCTTCATCTGATCTAACCCAAACTTTGAGGATGTTGATCTGTGGTCAGGATCTGCCTTGTGGTAGCTCGGATCCTCCAGATGTGCAACGGATGGTCCAGATCAACTCTATCTGTGAATGGACGCTTTAGAACCCTCCTTGCTTGATCCAACGGCTGATTTAGCTCTGATTGGGATGAAACCTTCAGATCTTGATCATAGAGCTTGATCAACCCTAACCCTAGCTCGGATTGCTTCAGATCGTCCCGGATGGCTCAGATCTAGCCGCTCTTGATTCGGACGGCCCGGATTAATCGTAGGCTTGATAATTCGATCCGGTTCACATCCGACTCAGGTTTGACCCAGTATGCCCTAGGTCTAGGATCCTTTCATGCCTACAAAAATATATCAGAAAATTAGTGGCCAATTAATCCAAAAAATGTATAAATTTGCAATTAAGTCCAAAATAAGATAAAGTTCCAAAACCTAGGGTAAAATCATAATTAAGCAATAAAAACACAGGTCAATCATGGATTTTAGCACTTAAAATAATCAATAAAATGGTGCTTATCAGTCATATGCTAGGAAAGGGGCTAAAGGGAAGGGTAAGACCAAGGAGATAATCTGCTACAACTGTCACCAAGAGGGACATATGAAGAACGAGTGTCCCCAGTAGAAGAAAAGGGAGGACAAGAAGGAAGAGAAGAAGAAAAGTGACAAGAAGAGATCAAAGGGAAAGGAGAAGAGTGCCACGAACCTCAAGGCGACTTGGGACGATCCCTCATCCTCAGAGGAAGAAGAAGAGCAAGTCTCCCACTTCGCTCTTATGGCACAAGATGACTCAGACTCATCAGACGATGAACGAAGCTCAAGCAGTGAAGATGAGAGCTCCTCCACTTCATCATCAGAGTCAGAAGCATCGGTAAGTGAGGTATACCACTTACCCTCCTCTACATTAGTGAAAATAATTTCTAGCACAAACATGGACTTGGCTAAGGCTAGAAGTAAAATTAAAGATCTTAAGGAACAAATTGCCATGTTTAGAGTAGAAGCTATTAAACTTAAAGATTTGCATGCTAGCTCTACCTCTTCATATGTTTCACACCTTGAAAATGAAAATAAGGAGTTAAGGAAACAAGTAGATGACCTCACAAAGGCCCTTAGGAAATTTCAAGTAGGATCTAGTAACCTAGATATGATCATAAACAGTCAAAGGGCTGTATATAACAAGGCCGGATTGGGTTATAGACCTAAAACCAAGTAGCATTTGTTTCACTTACCGATAGGATTGGTGCATCTAGGAGACTAGGGGCAAAGGGAACCACAAAGAAGGCATGAGTACCTAAGAAATTTCTAAATGATGCTTATGGATCAAAAATATGGGTACCAAAAGAGTATGTTTTCCATGTTGTCTAGGTAAAGGTGAAGGAGACCCCAACTTTGTGGATAGTAGATAGTGGATGCTCAAGACACATGACCGGGGATGTGAGCAAGTTCACCACTATTAGCTACCTAAGAGAAGGGACGGTCTCCTTTGGGAACAGTGGAAAGTTAAAGATCATTGGTAGGGGCACAATTGAGGTATCTCCCACTATTTCGATTCATAAGGTACTTTTAATCAAGGATATGAAGTTTAATTTATTAAGTGTGAGTCAACTATGTGATGCCGATTTTAGAGTAGAATTTCATGCTAAGAAATGTGTAATAAGGCAAAATGATTCAAACACTATCATATTAGAAGGGTTTAGAAAAGCAAACTTATATTATCTTGATATATCTTATACTACTAACAATGTTGTTAAGTGTCTCATGTCTAAAGAAGAAGAAGGGCGGTTGTGGCACCGGAGACTTGGATATGTCAACATGAGGAGCATTGCAAGAGTGGCCAAGGAAGAGTTGGTGAAGGGGCTACCAATGATCAAGTATGAGAAGACCAAGTTGTGTGATGCATGCCAAGAGGGTAAGCAATCAAAAGCATCACACAAAGGTAAAACTCTAATCACCACCTCCTTACCTTTAGAACTTTTGCATATAGACTTGTTTGATTGCCATAGTACTCCCTCACTTGTGGGGAGTAAATATTACCTAGTAATAGTAGATGATTTTTCTAGATTTACTTGGGTCTATTTCTTGAAACATAAGGATGATACCCTAGATATCTTCATAGGATTTAGTAAAAGGGTAGAAAACGAAAAGAACATCAAAATAAACCGAATTAGGAGTGACCATGGTGGAGAGTTCCAAAACGCTAGCTTCACACAATTTTGTGTTGAAAATGGGTACAAGCATGAGTTTTCATGCCCAAGGACTCCTCAACAAAATGGGGTAGTTGAGAGGAAAAACCGAGCCCTACAAGAAGCTGCTAGGACTTTGCTTAATGCATACTCTCTTCCTAGCTACTTTTGGGCCGAAGCGGTTAACACCGCCTGCTATATCCAAAACCGGGTGTTGGTACATAGGTTTTTAGGAAAAACACCCTTTGAACTTTGGAATGGAAGGGTACCCCAAGTCCACTATTTTAGGGTCTTTAGATGTAAAGTTTACATCTTAAACACCAAAGATGACCTAAGAAAATTCGAGTCAAAAGCCAATGAAGGAATTTTAGTAGGGTATTCATTGACTAGTAGGGGTTATAGAGTGTACAACAAGAGGACAAAAGTGATTGAGGAGTCCTCAAATGTCAAATTTGATGAAACCACTAGTACTTACCCTAGAAAGGCTTCTATTGATAAGGATATAGAAGAGGTCCAACCCCTTGCCCAAAGAATCCAGGACCTACATTTGGAGGGCAATGATCAAGGGGGAGTAAGAAACACCCTAGAGGATGAGGAAGAAGGAGTAAATGAACCTACAACCTCTAGGCCCTTGAGACATCACCATGATCATCCTATTGACCAAATTATGGATGATGTCACTCAAGGAGTAAGGACTAGGTCCTACTTTAGGGATCAAACTAGTCAAATAGCTTTAATCTCTCAATTAGAACCCAAGACCATTGATGAAGCATTGGGAGATGTTGATTGGGTTTTAGCTATGCAAGAAGAGCTAAATCAATTTGAGAGAAGTGAAGTTTGGGAGTTAGTCCCTAGGCCCAATGATTGCACTATTGTATCCACTAGATGGGTCTTTAGGAACAAATTAGACGACCAAGGTAAAATCACTAGGAACAAGGCTAGATTGGTAGCTAGGGGGTTTAACCAAGTTGAGGGATTAGATTATGATGAGACCTATGCCCCCGTAGCTAGGTTAGAATCAATTAGAATTCTACTAACCTATGCCGCTCACATGGGTTTCACACTTCACCAAATGGATGTGAAGTTGACATTCCTAAATGGAATCATTAAGGAAGAAGTCTATGTAGAACAACCCCCCGGGTTTGAGGACCCCAACTATCCAAGACACGTATTCAAATTAAGGAAAACCTTATATGGATTGAAACAAGCTCCCCGGGCTTAATATGAAAGGCTTTCTTCATTTTTAGTGTCTAAGGGGTTTAGAAGAGGAACAATTGACCCTACATTGTTTCTAAAATCTAAGGATAAAGACATATTTGTTGCCCAAGTCTATGTAGACGATATCATTTTTGGGTCAACAAATAATGACTTCCTACAAGAATTCATCAAGTGTATGGAAGATGAATTTGAGATGAGTCTTGTAGGAGAGCTAACCTTTTTCTTAGGACTTCAAGTTAAGTAAACGAATGAAGGTACACATGTATTTCAAACCAAATATGCTAAGGAGATGTTAAAGAAATTTGGTTTAGAGAATGCTAAGGAAGCATCTACACCCATAGGAACTAATGTGAAAATGGATAGTGACATTGAAGGGAAAATGGTAGACCCTAAACAATATATGAGCATGATTGGTAGCCTCCTATACCTAACCGCTAGTAGACCCGACATACTTTTTGCGGTAGGTATGTGTGTAAGGTACCAATCTTGTGCCAAAGAGTCCCATTTGGTAGTAGTCAAGAGGATCCTAAGGTATGTGAAAGGTACCCTCAATGTCGGACTTTGGTATCCTAGAATCGCTAGTGTTGATCTAATTGGATACACCGATTCAGACTATGCGGGGTGTAAGCTAGATAGGAAGAGTACAAGTGGAGGTTGTCAATTCCTTGGATCTTCCTTAGTTAGTTGGAGTAGTAAGAAACAACCATGTGTTGCCCTATCAACAACGGAGGTAGAATATGTGGCAATGGGTGGGTGTGTTTCCCAACTCCTTTGGATCATGCACACTCTAGAGGATTATGAGCTACACTACACCAAGGTCAAAGTCCTGTGTGATAATGTAAGCACAATCAACTTAACTAAAAATCCGGTTCACCATTCTAGAACAAAACACATTGAAGTGAAACATCACTTCATTAGAGACCATGTGGCAAGGGAAGACATAGAATTACACTATGTTGAATCAAAGTCGAACCTAGCCGACATCTTTACCAAGCCTCTTCCCGAATCAGAGTTTACATCCTTAAGAAGAGGCCTTGGAATGTGTTTTGTGGAAGTATAGGATGAACTTGGAAATATTAGCTTTGAAAAAGGGTGCTTGATCCATTAGGGTGATACATTTGGCTCACTTGTGCTTGTGGCTCATTGTTGAACCATTAAAAGTATCAAAATATCAAAACTAGACCAACTATGGGGGAGGCAAGTGTTCAATCAATGGACACCTTGCTAAAGATCATAGTTAGACATTTTTAAACCTTTGAAAACCATTTCATGTTTTAAATACTTTGCCATGCTTTCAAAAGACACATGATTGCAAAATTGATTTCAAAGGTTGATACAAAATGTAGTAGTTTTGAAAACTTTTGGATTTTTATCAAAAGTCATGCATGTTTAAAATTTTATATGGTTTAATATTTTTCCCTGATAGAGTATAACATTTCAAACATGTATGCAAAATTTTACAATTTTTGGAATTTTCTGGAAGTTTCTGAAATTCGACAGAAAAGCTGAAATTTCATACTGATAACGTATCAGTCGACTGCCCATAGTCGACTGGCACAGCTATTTTCAGCTGCTGTGAGAAATTTCAGAAATCAAAAAATTCTCTCATTTGATACCCTAAGGTTGGGTTGCTTGAGGCAATCATTTTGATGGTGTCAAAGGGGGAGAATAGGTGGTTTAAGTTAGAATTTTGACTTAAAATGGATGATTTTAGGTATTTTGTCTAACTTAGACCTTGAAAGGTTAAAATTTGGAGAGAAGACATGGATTAAGGGGGAGGTACCTCTTAGGTTCGGATATGTCTTATATTCTTATATATATTGATGTTGTTAAGTGAAAACTTAACTTGGAATGTGATTAGAATTGAAACTGTGGAGAAGACATAGGTTAAGGGGGAGGTTACCTCTTAAGGTTATTATGTCTCATAATGTTTCAATTGCTATCTTTTGCTACTGTTTTTGTTGTTATTTATCTCTAACTTAAACATATTGTCACACATCAAAAAGGGAGAGATTGTTGAGGCAATCAGCCCTTAAATGATTGGAAGATCATGATTTTGATGTGTGGGCGAATAGGTTTAAAGTTAGAGTGTTATGTTGTATTTGATTTGTGTGATTGAGTTTGCAGGACTTGGAGAATCACACTTGGTGGACCTATCCAAGGGACGAGAGCCGAGGGAGGAGAGCTCCAAGGGCAAGCCGGGAAGTGGACTTCAATGGGCACACGTGAAGGGTGGCATGGAGGCAAGTCAAGGGAAGGCTTGTGTGCGCATCCGAGGGATGATAGCCAGAGGAAGAGGACTTCAAGGGGCGAGCCAAGGGAGCAGACCTGAAGGCACACGCGAAGGAGAAGGTTCGGAGTGGCTGAAGCTGAGCTGGGAGGCAGGGCAGTCGACTGGCCCAGAGGCAATCGACTGCCAAAATCCACAGAAAGTTCGCAGCTTCGGATCAGTCGACTGGCCTTGGGGCAGTCGACTGGTATACCCCGAAACTAGCCGTTGGCCAGCATTTATTGCTGGGCCAATCGACTGCCCTCGGGGCAGTCGACTGGTGCGGGGCTGGACAGACTGCGAATCTGTCCTTTTCACCTATAAAAGGAGCTCCTCGTTACACGTGCATGTACGGTTCTGTACAGTAACGAAGTGCTGCCAAATTGTAGAGTGACTATTGCTTCCTCCATCATATTTCTGCATCTGCAAAGAGGAAGACCTTGCTGTAAAGGTTTCTCCACCTCAAGGAGACTTTTCGATAGTGAAAAGTGGTGCTCGCGGCGTGGATCCTTGGATTAGTCACCCATCTGGGTGGATACCAAGTAAAACATTTTTGTTAGCATTGTTTATTTCTTTTACATATTATTTCCGCTGCGCTAATGATAAGCCCAAATATACTAATTAATGTTGTCACGAAAGTGTGGGCTCATCAGATTTAAATGTAAATGAATGCTGGAAACCCTTTTACAATCAAAAATCTGAAAATGTAATATAGGAGCCACAGGTCGTATTTTTTTCTCGGGGCTAGTTGTTGTGTTTGATTCGTGCTTATATTTATGTGTCATTATTGTTGTTGGGTTTCAAATAAGAAATGGGTTTGGTTTCAAATAAAATGTAAACGTAATTAAAAGAAGTGAACTCAACTAAACAATCTTTGGACTAGTTATGGTGATTAATGAACTCAACCAATTTACATCTTTAACCAACTAATGCAAATCTGCGAACTTAGGAATCAAACTGATACAAAATTGCAATAGCATACTTCACCTTGTGTTCAACTTCAGTAACTATCAATTAAAACCAACCAATTATGAAGAAATCGGAATTCACTCAATGCTAAGTTTCAAATGATGTCACTGCAGAAACTAGGAAACAATATGCAGAATTGAAGTCTAAAATCTGCATAATCTGTATGCAAACCAACAGAATCCAAGGATTAAATCTCGAGAAGAAACTGAATGCTAAACAATCTATTTTCAAGAAGGGAAATTGAAACACAATCCAGCTGTGAACATTTGACACGCATAGGACAACTTGATACAAAGTTCTGATGTGAAATAACTCTACACACATGAAGATAAGTTCTGGAGTCTGCTATTCAGCATTTATAAACTTAAATTCGCAGAGATGAAGCTCGCAACTTCATACCCAGCTGTCCGAAGAGCAAATTCAGAAATGCCAAGGAGAATTTCAGTAAAAAGAATCCCAATGCAGAAGTATGAGTTCAATACCAATTCAGTGACCACTAAACTGATGTACAGAGATGAGATCGATCAGTCCCAATGCAATTCATATATCTGGTGCAGATACCATGGATGCAGCAAGGCTTCAATGCAGATCATGAGGCTGAGTATCAGGATAATGGGTATGCAGAAATTGAAGACTGCTGAATGGAATTTGATACATACCAGCTGAACTTAAATCCAGAAATAAAACCAAATGAGAAACACAATCGAATCTCATGCATTGACACACTAAGTGCGATCTTTAATTTCAGGGAATAAACGAAACATAAACTGAATTGGAACTAAGTTGAAAAATTCAGAAACTAAAGAAATCTGCAAAAATAGGGGCCGATACGGGCTGGAAAAATTGATACAAACTGATATGCATCAATTAAAATGCAAAAACAGCTAAATTAAAGTAAAGTGCTAAGTAACCAAGTTATCTAGCTACTGACATTGAAGAATTAAAACCTAATTATGAAGAAACACTTCAGACAAGAAAGCTACAGCTAATACAAAGTTTCAGGACAGAAATAAATTGGCAGAATTGAAATTACAGCTAAGAAAACTGAAATTAACCAATTTAAACTACTCCTCAATCTTCCCTAAGCTCAAAATCTTCTTGGTTGTCAATCAAGAGCTGGCTTCGAACCCCTAGGCTCAGCAAATCAGTGGAAAAACAACTTCAATTTCTGAATTCGGCTCAAACTGCATCAGTTGGCAGAAATTCCAGTCCAATCTCTCTTGTCTCGATGGATGGCTTGCGATTGTGATTTGAAGACCCTCTGAGCTCACCTGAGAACCCCTACAAGCAGCTCAAATGGTCGGAGGCGGCTTGTGGTCGAGACACAATCGATTGGGTAGCAAAGATGCCGAAACCCTCAAACACCCCTGTTCTGATGCCAATTGAGCTGAAATCTCGATCCTAGCTATCTTCCAAGGACTCAGATAATGATCAAATGGAGAAATTGAGGGGTCGCGCCCCTTGGATGATGAAATTGCTGAAGAAAATGCAAGAACTAGCTGAAGAAACTGGTTGCGGCGAGGAAACGCGACATGGAAGAGCTGCGGGCGACATTTGATTAAATAGGAACCAATGGACGGTCCAGATTGATCCACTTCAATCCAACGGCTGATCTTGCTCTGATTGGAGCCAAACTTTTATGATGATGATCTGGGGTCAGGATCTACCTCCTGGTAGCTCGGATCCTCCAGATGTGCAACGGATGGTCCAGATCAACTTAGTCTTTGAATGGACGATCTAGAGCCCTCCTTGCTTGATCTAACGGTTGATTGAGCTCTGATTGGAATGAAACCTTCAGATCTTGATCATAGAGCTTGATCATCCCTAACCCTAGCTCGGATTGCTTCAGATCGTCCCGGATGGCTCAGATCTAGCCGCTCTTGAATCGGACGACCCGGATTAATTGTAAGCTTGATAATTCGATCCGGTTCACATCCGACTCAAGTTTGACCCAGTATGCCCTAGGTCCAGGATCCTTTCATGCCTACAAAAATATATCAGAAAATTAGTGGCCAAATAATCCAAAAATATGTAAATTTGCAATTAAGTCCAAAATAAGAGGAAATCCTAAAACCTAGGGTAAAATCACAATTAAGCAATAAAAACATAGGTCAAACATGGATTTTTGGCAACGGCGCCAAGAATTTGACGGACCCAAACTATGTGTCATGAATGTGGGTCTCAAATTTAGAATTTATAAATGAATGCTGGAAACCCTTTTACAATCAAAAATATGAAAATGTAATATAGGGGCCACAGGTCGTATTTTTCTCGGGGACTAGTTGATATAATCTGATTCACGCTTGGTTTATATGTCGTTTGTGTTTTTGGGGTTTCAAATAAGTAATTGGGTTTTGGGTTATAATCGAAAATGAAATTGAAAAGGAGAAGTAAGAATCTTAAGCTAATGAACTAAACAAGAAATTGACACTAAAGGGAAAACTCACTAATGGAACCCTAATTAAGCACTTACAAAATTTTTGGAAACTAATTTCTGAATTCAATAAAACAAAAGATGATGCTGAGAAATGAGGTAAAAACAGTGATGGGAGTTTTCGAAAATAAACAAGCTTAACACAATTAATAGCATGCAAAAGTAGAACTCAACCAAGCAATTGCAACTAAACTAGCCAAAGTGTTTTTGGATCCCAACCACTGCCAACAAAATTCAGATGTAAGTAAGTGCAAGCTTATTGATTCAAACACAATCTAATGCCACAAAATCAAGTTGAAATTCAGTTGCAATTGAATCCAAGGGCAGTTGGCACGCAAGGGACAATTCCTTGTGCAAAAAGCCAATTCAAATCAAGAAATGAGTGATCTTTCAACTCAACTTTCTAAAACTGATTGGTTCGTTTGTGAAACAAAGGTATTAGGAAAGAACTAAGCAAGATTCTGAAAGGGAATTCAACTAAAACCAGATCTAACAAAGCAAAAGAAATCAGAACAGAGATATGCAGTAATTCAGATTCGATTTTCAGAATTTCAGCTCTAGATAAACTAAAAACCCGGAATGAATTGCAAGAAATTGAAACTAAGCTCTAAGTTAACTAAGGAAACCTCTACTTATCTCGAATGCAGGAATTAACAACTAAGAAACAAGAAATCTGATCTGATGCAAATTCAGAAACCGAAGGGAAGAAACAAAACAGAAATGAAGTGGCACGCAAACAAGGAATTGGCACGCAACAGTTTAAGCTAAAGCAAACTGAAATTTAACTCAATCTATCACTAAACAAGTTCCTAGTTAACTTAACTCGAAGATTAAAATCCTAATTAAGCTAAACAAGTTAGAACTTACAAACTAAAACAGCTGAGAACTGGAAATTGTAGAAAACAGGACAGAATTCGACAAAACTGAAATCTACAGCTAAAGCAATGAAATTAACTAGCTAAACTACTCCTCAATCCCTTCCTCAGCTCAAGAAATTCTTGGTTGTCAATCAAGAACTGGCTTCGAACCCCTAGGCTCAGCAAATCAGTGGATAATCAATTCTGAAGTTGATTCTGCATCGAATCTGCGCTTGCTGGAATTTTCAATTCGATTCACTCCATCTCAATTGGTGGAGCTGCGATGACGATTTGGGAAACTTCTGAGATCACTTGAGAAGCCCTACAAATGATTCGGAAGCTTTGAAATGGGCTGTGGAAGAGAAGAAGTGGTCGACTGAGGACTCCCGAAACCCTCAAGAAATCCTCTGTTCCAGCGCAAATGAGCAGAATTCTTCAAACAAAGATCACCAAAACTTGATTCTCGATCTGGAATGGAAGATGAGGTGGTCACGCCTTCTTGGAAGCAAAAACTTTCAAAAACGATGAAGAGAAGATGAAGAACGGCGAAGAACAGTGAAAGGAGCTGAAGACGCGACAAGGGTAAGCTGCGGTGGAATTTTCCTTAAGTATTAACCAATGGACGGCTGTGATTGATTTGCTTCAATCCAACGGCTGATCTTGGTCTGATTTGAGTCAAACTTTGATGATGATGATCTGGGGTCAGGATCTACCTCGTGGTAGCTCGGATCCTCCAGATTTGCAACGGATGGTCCAGATCAAGCTAATCTTTGAATGGATGATCTAGAGCCCTCCAAGCTTGATCCAACAGTTGATTGAGCTCTGATTGTGATGAAACCTTCAGATCTTGATCAACCCTAGCCCTAGCTCGGATTACTTCAGATCATCCCGGATGGCTCAGATCTAGCCGCTCTTGAATCGGACGGCCCGGATTAATCGTAGGCTTGATAATCTGATCCGGGTCACTTCCGATTCAAGTTTGACCCAATATGCCCTAAGTCCTTGAACCTTTGGTGCCTACAAAAATAGATCCAAAATTTAGTGGCCAATTAATCCAATTTAATGCAAATTTGCAATTAAGTCCAAAATAAAGGTAAGTTCTAAAACCTAGGGCAATTTCACAATTAATCAATAAAAATATGAGTCAAACATGGATTTTAACATCTAAAATAATCAACAAAAATGGTACTTATCAACTCCCCCACACTTAACCTTGAGCGTCTCGCGAAAACAGTAAATAAGTATCCCCTAGATTTTCTTAAGCATAATTAGAAACAAATGAAAAGAAATTACCTAGGGTTGTCAATTCTCATAAATCTAAGCTCTATGGATTAGTATCTTGTCCTTAAATCAACAACTTGGCCTTTTCATCCATCATGAGTCATTGAGATGAATCTAAATCACTAGCCTTTCAAGGAAAATATTGGTGGCTCTCTCCTTAAGTTCTAAGTAGATGATGGAAGTGGAGCTCACTCATACACACATGCTTCTTGCACTACCATAGGCTTGCTTATTATCTAATCTCCATCATTAATCATGATTAGGATCAACATCTATAAAAACAAAGAAAAACATAGAAAATGGTAAGGAGTGAAATAAAAGCTAAGGAAATGGAAAAATTGGTAAAGTGGAAGACTTGAGTGCTTGAGGATGTTTCCAATGCTCTTTGCTTCTCTTATCAGTCCCCTAGTGAATTCCAAAGTTTGATGGAGTTAAACTTAACTAATTTCCTTGCTTTGGATGAAAAACTCTTCCTTAGTCTAATGTGCCAAGTCTCCTCCTTGCGTGCCACTTTGCTTGCTTCCCTCTTTTCTCATATTTTTTTTCCTTTTCAGATCAGCTTTGTATCAGATTTTTATCAGCAACACTTGAGACATTTCTGCATTGTTTTCAGATTTTTCTACATTGGGTTCAATTACTGATCTGCACTTCATTTACAAAGTTGCACAGGTCGGTTTCAGAATTTCTGCATTCTCTTCTTCAGATTCTAACTCTACTGCTTCCATTTCTTTTTCCTGGTTTGCAAATACAACAGCTATATAGGGATAGTTCAGCACTGAAAGTACTCCACTCAACAATTCTGATCAGCAAGTTTAATTTCAGCCCTTACACTGCATCTGCTTTCATGGAACACTACCAATTCGCAGCTTGAAATTGAAGTATCTCAGCAGCTTGATACCTTGCTGTTTTTGTTCAGTAGTCATACTTCAATTCAGATTTGATTATGTTCAGCTGCAATTCATCTTTCCAGCTGTGTATTCGGCTTCAATTCAGTGTCAATTCCAACTTCATCAACTTTTCTCTCTTCTTTTTTTTCTGTTCTTGATCCGAAAAATCCAAACAACCACATTTCTTTTTTCCTTTGATCAGCAGTAGATATATTTGATACAAATCTGATCACATCAGGAACTTAGTTCCCTGCTTCATAGCCTAGAAAAACAACTTCAGCTTCATTCTTGATACAAACTGCACACAACTACTTCAGCTGCATTTTCAGCTCAACTCTTCAACCTTTCAGCCTTCAAATCTGATCAACTCCCTCCTCAAGTGCTTCAAGTGGACTAGGAGAGTATTCAAAGATGTAATCCATTTCCTTGTGCCTAAAGTGATGATCAGTCCACTTGAAGCTCAGATTTTCTTTTACTACTTTCCAATTTCTTTGCTTGCAAAACATCCTCTAGATGAGTGGACGAAACCTCTTCATAGCATCTTCCTCTGATTTTTCTTCTTTCGGCTCAAATGCAGAGATCTGACAACAACTTTTCAAATTCATCTTGAGTTGTAATTGCACAGCTCTTAAATTTGTTGCATTTAAATAGAACCTAACTTCTGCCCGCAACTTGGCATATTGATTTCCTTCAATTCTCTTAAGTTCATAAAACTCAACCTTGTCAAAAACCTTTGCCACTTCCTGCAGCTTCCTACACTAATCTTCAGAATCCAAAATCATCCACTTCTTCATCCTTGCACCTCTCGGACTTCTTAATAACAGTTAGCAACAACTATAAGTGGAAAGTTTGAATTCTTCACTTTGAGATCACTGCTGTCAGTTCAGACTTCCTGCTTAAATGTGCCAATTCAGACCTTGGCACAACATTTATCAACTTGGCATCACCAACTTGATAATCTGCACTTCATTTACAGATTTGTATAGACTGGTTTCCCTACTTCAATTCAGATATTTTTCAGCTTCAATTCCAGCACAAATTTCTCTTCAATTCTGCACTTGAACTCAGCTTGTTCCAGCTTTTCTCAGATTTTATTAGCCTCCAAATTCCAGCACTCGGCACAGCAGTATCAAGCTCTCCCTTGCTGCAGTTCAGAATTTTTTCAGTCTCCTTTCAGTCTTCCAGAATTGCTCAGAATTTCTGCAATTTCCCCACTGCAATTCAGCTCAGATTTTAGCTTTTTAACAGCTTCTATGCAGCTGCACTTCTCTGCAATCTTTTTATACTTTCATCTTGTGCCAGCTTCTTTCAACTTACAGCTACTCCCTTTTCAGTTTCCTCATTTCAGAGGCTCTTAAATGTGGTACTCGGCAGCTACAATTCCAATTCAGTTCAGATTTGGCAATTTCAGCATTCTCCAGAATTTGGTCAGCTCACAAACTTCTTTCTGATCTGGGACTGCTTCAAATCAGATTTAACAGCCTTCAATTCAGACTTAAACACAGCAATTTAACTTCCATGATTTCAAATCTTGCTGACCAAGTCATGCTTAATAAATGTTTCATTGACACAGAATTCCTTTCTCTTCACTTGCTACAAATGTTTCAACCTTGCATCTCAACTCAGCTCTGGTCTTAAATCAAGTTCATTGCTAATTTGCACACAAAAACTCCTTTCTTCCCTCATGTTTGGCAAAGAATTTCAGCCGAATTCACCTTGGTAAAATTTTTTTTTATTTTTCGAAATGGCATCCTTGATAAAAATTGCTTGCAAATCACTAATCACTCCCCCACACTTAAATCTTTGTCCGTCTCGGGCAAAATAGCATTAAGAAAACATCCCAAACAAACAAATCCATAGAAAGATTGGGGTTAAGATTAGGACTAAGGAAAAACAAATAGAATAAATATGATGTTTGCCAAAATTGATGTGGAAAGGGAAACAAAATGATTAGTCCCTATAGATGTGATCCAACCATTAAAATATGATTTTGAAAGAACCTAAGCAAGTTCTAGAATACAATAACATATGTGTATCACAAAATAAGGCTAATCTCACTAGGTAAAAATAATCCATCTCAAATCCTCAATTAAGAATCTAAATCGAAATCGTACTCAAGCATCCAAGATTTCATCCATGAACTCAAACCCTAAGTTTTGACAACCAAATTTAATTTATTTTCAAAAGACTCTAAAATGACAATAAGATAACCTAGAGGTATACATTTATTTCTACTCATGCAAGAAAAAGTGCTAAAATGAAATACATGGTAATTACAATGATATTATTCATGTCATGTATCTTAAGCATTTATTATTAACTACTTACTTCAAAAAGAGAAAGAATTTATTCCTAGAACCATGAAAATGTACTAAGAGAAAAGATATGGTATTTACAATGAAGAATTTTATTTGAACTCTAAAGTACCTACTTGAGAAAACCAATTGCGCACGCAAACAAAAATTATTCTTGCAACAAGTAAGGACATGGTATATACAAAGAAAAATGAGTGCAAAATTTAGTGAACTCCCCTTTTAAGTTGGGTATGTGGCATCCATATAGTCCACTCCATCCACCTGTAGCTCCATGACCTCTTCATGGAATTTCTTGTGCCGGTGGCCATTTACCTTGTACACTTAACTCGTGGCCTCCTCTTGAATCTCTACCACTCCATAGGGAAAAACATTAGTCACAAAAAATGGACCCTCCCATCTTGACCTCAACTTCCCTTTGATCAATTTGAGTCTTGACTTGTATAATAGCACTTTGTCACCAATTTGAAATTCTTTGTTCACAATGTGCTTGTCATGAAAGTTCTTAGTCTTCTCTTTGTAGATCCTTGAATTCTCAAATGCTTCTAACCGGATTTCTTCAAGTTCTTGAAGTTGCAACTTCCTTTCTTCTCCCACCTTAGTAGCATCAAAATTGCATGCTTTTACCGCCCAATACGCCTTATGCTCAACCTCCACAGGTAAGTGGCATGATTTCCCATACACAAGTCTATAAGGTGACATTCCAATGGGTGTCTTGTAAGCGGTGCGATATGCCCATAGTGCATCTTCAAGCCTTTTGCTCCAATCCTTCCTATTAGGTCCCACGGTCTTTTCCAAAATTGATTTGACTTCTCTATTTGACACCTCGGCTTGTCCATTTGTTTGGGGGTGATAAGCAGTAGAAACCTTATGTACAACCCCGTACTTATTAAGAAGAGCCTTCATGTGCTTATTGCAAAAATGGGATCCTTGGTCACTTATGATTGCTCTTGGAATTCCATACCTGCAAAAAATGTTTGACCTGACAAAACTAACAACAACAGATGAATCATCAGTCCTGGTGGGAATGGCCTCCACCCATTTTGAAACATAATCAACAGCTAAAAGAATATACAAGAATCCAAAGAAAGCAGGAAATGGTCCCATAAAATCTATACCCCACACATCAAATATCTCACAAAATAAAATAGTTTGTTGAGGCATTTCATTTCTAGCACTTATGTTTCCTGTTCTTTGACATCTATCACAACATTTACAAAATCTATATGAATCTCTAAACAGGGTGGGCCAGTTCAATCCACATTCTAAAATTTTTCTAGCAGTTCTTTGTGGTCCAAAATGCCCACCACATGCTGAAGAATGACAAAAAGTGAGTACAGAATGAAACTCATGATTTGGTACACATCTCCTAATGATTTGATCACTACAAAATTTCCACAAGTAAAGATCATCCCACACATAATATTTTGCATCACTTTTAAACTTATCCTTTTGAGCTTTCGAAAAGTGTGTAGGAAAAACATGAGCTACAAGAAAATTCACTAAGTCTGCATACCAAGGTGACTCACCATGCAGTTGTAAAAGCTGCTCATCTCTGAAATCATCATCTATGGCCGTGGGATCTCCATCTCCCTCCAATCTGCTCAAGTAGTCTGCTACTAAATTTTCCTTGCCACTCCTGTCCCGTATCTCCAAGTCAAACTCCTGTAGTAGTAGCATCCATCTAATAAGCCTTGGCTTCGCATCTGGCTTCTTCAGGAGGTACTTCAGTGCGGCATGATCAGAAAACACAACAACACGAGAACATAATAAATATGATCTGAATTTATCTAAAGCAAAAACAATGGAAAGAAGCTCCTTTTCTGTGGTGGTGTAGTTGGCTTGGGCTGAATCCAAGGTCTTTGAGGCATAAGAAATAACATATGGTGCCCCATCTACTCTGTGTGCAAGTACAGCTCCTACTGCATGGTTCGAGGCATCACACATCAACTCAAAAGGTAAGCTCCAGTCTGGTGATCTGATGATAGGTGCAGTAATAAGAGCTTCCTTCAACCTCTGAAAAGCCTCCTTGCATTTTGCATCAAAATAAAAATCCACATCCTTCTGTAACAATCGAGACAATGGAAGAGCAACTCTACTGAAGTCTCTAATAAATCTCCTGTAGAAACCTGCATGTCCAAGAAAAGATCGAACATCCCGTACGCATACGGGGTAAGATAAAGAAGATATAGCACTGGTTTTTGCAGGATCTACCTGTTGGTGCAGATTGCACCCAAGTCAAACCTGTGTTTTGATATTGGAAAAAGGGTTCAAAAGTTAAGGGTTAATTATTATCTAACAAGTCTCTTGAGTGTACAGGAAAAGCCCTAGCGAAGGAATGCTAGGCTCTGGCGAAGGACTGCCAGAATGGACAAGCCCTAGCGAAGGAATGCTAGGCACTGGCGAAGGACTACCAGACAAGAAAAGCCCTAGCAAAGGACTGCTAGGCTCTGGCAAAGGACTGCCAGAATGGACAAGCCCTAGCAAAGGAATGCTAGGCACTGGCGAAGGGCTGCCAGAAGAAAAGACCTAGCGAAGGGCTGCTAGGCACCAAGCGAAGGGCAGCTTGGTAACTCAAGACCTGGCGAAGGACTGCCGGGCAAAAGTCCAACTGGAGGATCCGGTTGGCACCAGGTAAATTCTCCCGAGAGGAGTAGGTGAGGACACGTTCCCCTTGAGGGAACATTAGGCGTCGGTTCGACCTAGGGCTCCATTTTGGAGACCAAAGTCAGAACCAAGACAGCTGAGGCTGTATAACCTATTATTTTAATGTTTTATTATGTTTTGGACTAACCTTGGATGCAGGACTGAAGGAACGAGTGTCTGCAGCTCAGAGTGCCTCAAAGGAGTGAGGCAACAGCTGACCAGGGCGCCCGGAGTGTCCCGGGCGCCCCCATGGTGAACACAAAACACAACAAGACAAGAAAGACTTCGACAGTACATAGCCAGGGCGCCCCCGCTGTCCCGGGCGCCCCCATTGCAAAACAACTCTGCCGCGTCTGCGCTACATGCCCGGGACAGCGGGGGCGCCCTGGGCATGTAGCGCAGACGCGGCAGAGTTGTTTTGCAATGGCGGCGCCCAGGACAGCGGGGGCGCCCTGGCTATGTACTGTCGAAGTCTTTCTTGTCTTGTTGTGTTTTGTGTTCACCATGGGGGCGCCCGGGACACTCCGGGCACCCTGGTCAGCTGTTGCCTCACTCCTTTGAGGCACTCTGAGCTGCAGACACTCGTTCCTTCGGTCCTGCATCCAGGGTTAGTCCAAAATACAATAAAACAATAAAATAATAGGTTATACAGCCTCAGCTGTCTTGGTTCTGACTTTGGTCTCCAAAATGGAGCCCTAGGTCGAACCGACGCCTAATATTCCCTCAAGGGGAATGCGTCCTCACCTACTCCTCTCGGGAGAATTTACCTGGTGCCAACCGGATCCTCCAGTTGGACTTTTGCCCGGCAGTCCTTCGCTAGGTCTTGAGTTACCAAGCTGCCCTTCGCTTGGTGCCTAGCAGCCCTTCGCTAGGTCTTTTCTTCTGGCAGTCCTTCGCCAGTGCCTAGCATTCCTTTGCTAGGGCTTGTCCATTCTGGCAGTCCTTTGCCAGAGCCTAGCAGTCCTTTGCTAGGGCTTTTCTTGTCTGGCAGTCCTTCGCCAGTGCCTAGCATTCCTTCGCTAAGGCTTGTCCATTCTGGCAGTCCTTCGCCAGAGCCTAGCATTCCTTCGCTAGGGCTTTTCCTGTACACTCAAGAGACTTGTTAGATAACAATTAACCCTTAACTTTTGAACCCTTTTTCCAATATCAAAACACAGGTTTGACTTGGGTGCAATCTGCACCAACAATCTCCCCCTTTTTGATATATGGCAATTTAGTTCAAAAGGTTAAGGAAAAAAAATGCTGAAATTGAAATCCTAAGTTAGATTCCCTCCCCCTGGAAGTAATCTCCCCTTAGGTTTTTCAAGAGTAGGTGTTTTGAGTTTAAATACTTAGAAAATTTTAGAAAAGTTTTTTTTTAAAAAAAATTCAGGCTTTTGAAAATTCATACTTAGTAAGATTCGAGACTTGAAAAACTTTTTCAGACTTAGAAAACTTTTCAGAAAAAATTTCAGACTTTAGAAAAAGCTTTTCAGAGAATATTTTAAGCAAAAATAGCAATTTAGAGTTAGAAATTTTAGAAAAACATTTTTGTTCCCTTAGAAATTTTGGAAAAACTTGTTCCCTTAGAAATTTTGGAAAAACATTTTTGGAAAAATATTTTTGTTCCCTGTTTCCTTTCCAACTCTCCCCCTTTGACATATATCAAAAAAAAATGCACAAAAAGATATTTGTAATAATTAAATAAAGCATTTGCTGTACTGAATCGAGCTAGGACCTAAGTCTGGTTAAATCTTTAGGGACCTGTCTAACCCAATTAGCTACTTACTAACTGTTATAAACAGTAGCTTTTGCTAGGGTTAGTCAAGTTAAGTGCATTGTTCAAGTTAGATTGTCTAAACTTGATACTTAACTTGGTTGCTGTTCAGTTTGTATTTAGTGCCCCAACTACTGCAGATGCACTGACTTAAAGCATCTTGAGTTAAGGCAAAGACCTAAGCATCTCAACCCTTTCTAGGTTATCACTCAAAGTACCCTAAGGTGCTTGGGAGATGCTGGCTTCTAGATCTATAGGTGCATGCAGTTCTAGGGTTAGAGCCTAGGCTAATTCCATTTCGAAGAAAACCCTAGTTTTGAAGGGGGTAGTTTTTAAAATAAAGCTAAGTAAAAAGAAAAAAAATTTAAAATAAAAGTAAAACATTTTTAACAAAGAAAACATTTTAAAATCAATTAAAACATTTTCAATTAAAGCAGAAGCCAAAAAAAAATGATTCTACTCTATTAAGCATAATCCTAACTGCCTTCTCAGTGAGCTAAACTCAGATTCAGGTAGGGGTTTAGTAAATATGTCAGCTAGGTTGGACTTGGAGTCTACATGCTTAAGGACTATTTCACCCCTAGCTACGTGATCTCTTACAAAGTGATGTTTTACTTCTATGTGTTTGGTTCTAGAATGTTGTATTGGGTTTTTGGTTAAGTTAATTGAACTAATATTGTCAATATTGACTTGGGTCTGATTGTAGTCTAGCTGAAAGTCCTTAAGAGTATGCATCATCCATAGGAGTTGAGCTACACACTCTCCTAAGGCCACATATTCAGCTTCAGTTGTTGATAAAGCAACACAGTGTTGCTTTCTACTGCACCAACTTACTAAGCTGTTTCCTAAAAGTTGACAGCTTCCACTTGTACTTTTTCTATCTAATTTACAACCAGCATAGTCAGAATCAGAGTATCCTGATAACTTAAAGGATGAAGTCCTAGGGTACCATATCCCTACATTTAGGGTGCCCTTAATGTATCTTAAAATTCGTTTTAGGGCTGCTAGGTGAGTCTCCTTAGCACAGGTTTGGTACCTAGCGCACATTCCTACTGAAAAAAGTATATCAGGTCTGCTGGCTGTAAGGTATAGTAGACTTCCTATCATACTTCTATAAAGTTTTAGATCTACTGGTTTGCCATCATGGTCATTATCTATTTTCACATTTGTGGCCATTGGGGTACTTATACCTTTAGAGTTATCCATTTTAAATTTCTTAATTAGTTCTTTTGCATATTTAGATTGATGTACATAATTTCCATCCTTGGTTTGTTTGATTTGTAACCCTAAGAAAAAGTTGAGTTCCCCAACTAAACTCATTTCAAACTCATTTTCCATTATTGTTACAAATTCTTTTAGAAATTTAGAGTTAGTTGATCCAAATATTATATCATCTACGTAAATTTGGGCAATGAATATATCCTTTTCTATGATTTTAACAAACAAGGTTGGGTCAATTTGACCTTGTTTGAATTCTTTAGAAATCAGGTAATTAGATAATCTTTCATACCAGGCCCTGGGTGCTTGTTTTAGTCCATAAAGGGCTTTACTAAGTTTGTAGACATGATTGGGTTTTTCTATATCCTCAAATCCTGGTGGTTGTCCTACATAAACTTCTTCCTTAATAAGCCCATTTAAGAAGGCTGACTTTACATCCATTTGGTATAATTTAAATCCTTTATGGGATGCAAAGGCTAGTAACATCCTAATAGACTCAAGTCTAGCTACAGGGGCGTAGGTTTCATCATAGTCCAACCCTTCTACTTGGCTGAATCCTTTAGCTACTAAGCGGGCTTTATTTCGGACTATTTCACCTTGATCGTTTAACTTATTCCTAAATACCCACTTAGTATCAATTACGGATTTGCCCTTAGGTTTAGGTACTAACTCCCAGACTTGGTTTCTCTCAAATTGGGCTAGCTCTTCTTGCATGGCTAAGATCCAGTCAGGATCAGGTAGGGCTTCCTCAATAGTCTTAGGTTCAATCTTTGAAATCATGGCTATTTGACTAAGATTTCTATAGGAAGCTCTAGTTCTGACTCCTAAGGTTGGATCACCTACAATTTGGTCAGTTGGGTGACTTAGTCTGGGTTTCTTGGTTTTTCTAGTACTTGGCTCAGCTTCAGGTCCAGCTGGTCCAACAGGTTCAGTTCTGGGTTCATTGGTTGGTTCAACTGATTCAGAAGTTGGTTCAATTGTTAAGTCATTAAAGGGTTCAATTGGAGTTTCAGAGTTATCTTCTTGATCAGTATTTGATGAAGCTAAGTCAGTATTATCAGATTTTGAGTTAGTTTCTTCATCAAATATTAAGTTGGTTGTTTCTTCAATTTTCTTAGTTATCTTATTATAGACTCTATAAGCTCTACTTGTTGTAGAATACCCTAAGAAGATACCTGGGTTTGACTTGGATTGGAATTTTCCAAGATAGTCTTTGGTATTAAGAATATGGACTTTGCATCCAAAGACTCTAAGATAGTGTAGGTTTGGAAGTCTATGGTAGTAAAGTTCATAGGGGGTTTTATTTAACCTTTTATTAGGTAGAATCCTATTTTGGATATAGCAAGCTGTGCTAATTGCTTCTGCCCAGTAGTGGTTAGGTAGGTCAAATTCGTTGAGCATAGCCCTAGCAGCTTCCTGTAAGGTTCTATTCTTTCTTTCTACTATGCCATTTTGTTGGGGGGTTCTAGGACACGAAAATTCGTGTTTATATCCATTTATTTTACAGAATTCTTCGAATCTCTGATTCTCGAATTCTCCCCCGTGGTCACACCTAAGTCTTTTGATTTTGATGTCATTTTGATTTTCAATCAATTTACAAAAGTTGTTAAACAGGTTCAGGGTTTCAACTTTGGTCTTTAGAAACCTGACCCAGGTAAACCTAGAGTAGTCATCAATTATCACTAAGCAGTATCGGTTTCCACTTAGTGACTTGGCTCCATGTGAATCAAGTAGGTCAAGGTGTAGGAGCTTAAGTGTGGTTTGGGTTTGATCAGATTGGATCAATTTGTGACTAGACTTGGTTTGTTTGCCTTGATTACAAGATTCACATATTAGGTTTTCAGTTTTGATTTTGGGGATACCTTTGATTAAGCCAAGTTGGGTAATTTTTGAAATAGTTCTTAGATTGGTATGACCCAACCTCCTATGCCAGAGTTTTGATTGTTCTAACTGTGTTAACATGCATTTGGGTACAAGGGGAAGATTTATAGTATATACATTATTTTTCCTAGTGCCCTTAAGCATGATTTCTGAGTCTTGTACATTTCTAATCAGGCAGTTAGAATTGTTGAAGGTAACTAAATAACCAGAGTCACATAACTGACTTATGCTAAGTAGGTTAAAACTAAAGTCTTCAACCAATAGAACTTTCTTAATAATGAAATTGGTTTTAAGTTCAATATTACCTGACCCAATTACCTTGAGTGTAGCATTATTTCCAAATGCTACTGAGCCCAGGTTTTTGAACTTGAGTTTGGTGAACTTCAATTTGTCTCCAGTCATGTGTCTGGAGCATCCGCTATCTAACATCCATTGGTCCAAATCTTTATGTTCCTACACATAAAGGATTTTCGGTGATTTGGATCCAATTTGAGTCAGGGATAGCTTGAATTGAGTTTCACTTCCTAGTCTGTCTCACCCCAGTCTAGGGTTTTCAATCACGTTAACCTTAAGGTTTTTGTGAGACAGGTTTGAGGGAAAAAATTAATTTTGAAAAGGAATTTTAATTTATTTTGAAAAAGTTATTTTAGTTTTGAAAACAGATTTGAAACCAAATAAGCTTAGAAATTTTGAAAAATAGATTAAGTGATTTTTGAAAAAGAAATAAGTTTAAGAAGTAGAAATTTTTAAAACAGATTAGAATCTATAATTATTTGAAACTTGAGTTAGATTCGAATTTGACAAAAGATAATTTGAATTTGAATTTCAAAAATTAGCTTCCAGGTCTTAGCGAGGCACTAGGCCTTCTTTGGCCGTAGCCTTATGGGATCATCCACCCTTTCCTTAACAAAGCCTTTTAATGAAATTTCATTTTCAAATTAAATTAGGTCATTTTCTGGTCTAACTAGCTTGGGTCTTGGATCGGTAGCTTCGGCTGGTTTCACCAGTCTAAAGAGACCAAGTAGACTTGATCTTATTAGAGTTGGTTTCCCCAACGTACTATCATCTCACCTCCTCCCAATACTATGTTTTCAAGTTTCAAGTAATCTAGTCCTTAAATCTAGGTATTCCTTAAATCTAAGCATGGCAATTTGCAAAAATTAAATAAACAAACAATCAATCAATTAAAAATTATCTAATTATAAAAATTGTTTTGATTTTGGCTCCCCCTGGACTAAAGCCTCTGTATGGGTTAGGCAAGATGTGAATCTTGTCCTTGGGGATCCAAAATTGATTTGAACCAGTTGGTTTAGTCAGGCACAGTTTTGGCACCCATGCCTGAACCTTAGGTCTTGACTGGTTCAGTACAGCAAAGTAAGATCTTTGCCGAGATTTGGTTCTATAGCCAAGTCCGGATCAGTTTAGAACGGACTTCTGTTTTCCCAGAATCAGATCAAGATTCTTGGAACCAGAAGTGAATCGTTCTAAAGCTGTTCTTAAGTCCTTAACTTGAGTTTTCAGGGAGGAATTCTCTGATTCAAGCTTTTCAACTTGATCAGGGGTCCCTTCCTGAAGTTTCTCAGTTAAGGATTTAGAATCAGCTCCCTCTTTCAGGAGTTTTACTTCCTGTCGGAGGGACTCGATTCGGAGTTTGGCTTTCGCCAAATCTCGGGATAGATAGGAAATAAGCGAATTCAATTGTAATTTCGAAAAACCCGTTACCCTTATTTCGCCGTCGTCGGAGAATGTCAGCTTGCCGTCGTCCCGGTCTGAGTCTGAGTCAGTCTCGATTTGATCCGAAGTGGTCAGGGCTAGAAGATTGGACTGGGGTGCTTCTTCTTCTTCTTCTGAGGAAGACTCGTCCCAGGTTGCTTGGAGTGCCTTCTTCTTTCTGGTCTTTTTGGACTCCTTTAGACTTGGACACTCAGTCTTATAGTGGCCCTTCTTCTTGCATTCGTAGCAGGTTACGTTGGGCTTTTGTTTGTCAGTTGCTGGTTCAGCTGGTTCATCCTTTCTTCGGCTTGTTCTCCGTGTGTTGGTTTCGTTCTTCAACTTTTTGTAGTAACTTCGAGCTAGCCGGACCAGTTCAGATTGATCTTCTTCTTGATCTTCTGTTTCTGAATCTGAGGTAGACTCGGGTTCAACTTGAGTTTTCTTCTTAGTCATTCTTCCTGTTTTCCCTGCAAAGAAAGCTATACTTTTCTCGGCCAAATTGCAGTTAGTTTGTTCATGCAGTTCAAGTTCAGAGAATAACTCATCTAACTTAATTTTTGAAAGATCCCTAGAGACCTTGTATGCATCTACCATAGATGCCCACAAGGTGGTCCTAGGGAATGCGTTTAGGGCATACCTTATAAGATCACGGTTTTGAACCTGGTGACCTATTGCGTGAAGACCGTTCATCAATTCCTGGATTCTGGCATGAAGCTGGGCTGCTGTCTCGTTATCTGCCATTTTGATGAAGAGCTTGTTCAGTAGCAGGTCCCGTTTGATGATCCTCGTATCTGAAGTTCCTTCGTGGAGCTCGATTAGTTTAGCCCATAGCTCCTTTGCACTGTTGAAGGGGCCTACGCGGTTCAGCTCCTCTTTTGTCAGTCCGTATTGAAGAGTCTGAGTTGCTTTGGCGTCTGCTTCAATCTTGCGTTTGAGGGTAGTGTCCCACTCTGAGTAGTTTTGTGGTACGCCATCAGCATTTGTGGGAATCATCAGTCCAGACTGGATATTATCCACTTCCACTTTTCAGTTCCTCATTGACTTTCTAGGATCATTATCCGACCGTAGTGATTCAGGTGGAATGCAAAACGACATATAAGACCTAAGTTTCAAGGGTGTTGCACCAACCTTGAAAGAAAGAAATTTAAAAAAAAAATTGAAGAGAAAATTAAAGAATCCGAAAATTTTTCAAACTGGTGGTTGCACCAAGTTGATCCCGCTCTGATACCACTGTTGATCGGAAATGCGAGAGAGTGGCGAAATGAAAAAGCTTCTTAGGATCCGGTGCTATTCTTGATCCATGAAATAGCAAAAAAAAAAAACAAAATATTCCAAGACTTGGTCTTGGATTAGTAGTGCGGGAAGAAAAGAAATAAAGACAATTTCAAGGGGTGTTGCACCAACCTTGAAAGAAAGAAAATTTAAAAAAAAAAATTGAGAGAGAAAAATTAAAGAAATCCGAAAAATTTTTCAAACTGGTGGTTGCACCAAGTTTGAATTCCCCGCTCTGATACCACTTGTTGGATCGAGAAATGCGAGAGAGGGGGGGTGAATATCGCAAATCGTTCCAACACTACCTCTATACCTCTCCTAGAGACTATGTGACCCAAAACAATGCCATGCTCAACCATAAAATGACACTTTTCAAAATTAAGAACCAGATCAGTCTCGATGCATCTATGCAAACCCTAGATAATTTTTCTAAACATGAATCAAAGGATGTACCAAAAATAGAAAAATCATCCATGAATACTTCCATGCAGTGTTCTAACAACTCACCAAAAATGCTTACCATACACCGCTGGAAGGTCCCTGGAGCGTTGCAAAGTCCGAATGGCATCCGTCTGTAAGCAAATGTGCCGAAAGGACAAGTGAAGGTAGTCTTCTCTTGATCTTCCGGATCTATGCAAATCTGAAAATAACCTGTGTATCCATCCAAAAAGCAATAGTGTGACTTCCCCGCCAATCTCTCCAACATCTGATCAATAAAGGGCAAGGGATAGTGATCCTTCCTCGTTGCTTGGTTCAGCTTCCTATAATCCACACAAACTCTCCATGCATTCTTCACTCTTGTGGGCACCAACTCGTTGTCTTCATTTGCCACCACTGTAACTCCTGATTTCTTGGGAACCACATGAAGAGGACTCACCCATCTGCTATCAGAAATAGGTTAAATGATGCCTGCCTGTAAAAGTCTAGTCACCTCTTTCTTTACTACATCAAGAATCAAAGGGTTGAGTCTTCTTTGTGGTTGTCTCACGGGCTTCATATTTTCTTCTAAGTGTATCCGATGCATGCAGATAGCAGGACTAATCCCAAAAATATCAGCAAGTGTCCACCCTATAGCTTTTCTGTGCTGCCTCAGAACTTGTAATAATTTTTCCTCTTGCTCTGGCTCTAAATTCTGGGCAATGATGACAGGTAGCTGCTGATCTTCTCCCAAATAAGCATACTTCAAGTGTGCTGGCAAAGGCTTCAACTCAGGCTCTGACTGCTCAGTAGATATGGGTGATCCCTGGGGCTCAGTGCAATCCCCTACACTCACATACCTACCCTCTGACTCTCCTGACACATCAACCATCAAGAGTGATCCCTGGGGCTCTGTGCAATCCCCTACACTCATGAAATCTCCCTCAACTGTAAGAGGTCCAGAAACGGATCCAAACTCAGCTCCTCCTGCAGACATAACATCTCCTGCATCTATAGACCTGAGGTCACACACATGAACATCAGAGAAAATCCTATCAGCAAGGGCATCTACACCAACCAGCTCCTCAGCAACATCAATACTCAAAACAGAGTGATCCTCCCTCGGGTGCTTCATAGCGTCAAGAAGACTGAACTGGACTACTGTATCTCCTATCTCCATGGAAAGTGTCCCTGCATGTACATCAATCTTCGTTCTGGCGGTCTTCAAAAATGGCCTCCCAAGGATGAGTGGAGATCTATGTGCAAGGAAATCTCCCTCCATGTCCAATATGTAAAAATCAGCTGGGAAGATCAACTCTTTCACCTTAACGAGCACATCCTCAATCATACCGGCTGGGTGAGTCTGGCTTCTGTCAGCTAACTGAATCACTACTCCTGTAGGCTGTAAAGGGCCTATGCCCAACATCTGAAAAACTGACCTAGGCATCACATTGATGGAACCACCCAAATCTAACATGGCATCCTGAAATAAACTGCTTCCAATCTCACAAGGTACAGTAAAAACTCCTGGGTCTTCACATTTCTGAGGAATTTGCTGAAACAGTGCTGAAACATTTTTGCCCATGTTAACTAACTCATTCCCCTTCAACCTCTTCTTGTGAATGCACAAGTCCTTAAGAAACTTAGTATATTTTGGAATTTGCTTGATCATGGTAAGCAATGGCACATTCACCTGCACTTTGCTAAAAAGATTCACAAGTTCTTGAAATTCTTTGGCCTTCTCTTCCTCCACTTGCTTTTTGGCATGTGTTCTCTGCTGTGGAAAGGGTAAAGGAACCCTAAAATCAACTTCTTTAGCCGGAAGTGGAGAAACTGAATTCTGCCCTGCTGTCCCATGCGTAGCAGCTGCTGTCCCATGCGTCTCGGCATTGATTTCTTTTCCGTTTGCCACCAAATTTGGAGGGTTGCTTGAGGACTGAGTTGGGAACGGGCTAGGGGGGGTCAGCTGAATTTGAACTCATTTCAGTGTTGTTTTGGGCCGGAATTTGAGTTACTGTCCGGTCCCCTGAAAATTCTGCTCTTGGACTCTTCGGAGATGTTGTAACCTTCCCACTTCTCAAAGTTATAGCACTCACATTCCCTTTGGGATTGGGTACAGTTTGGGAAGGAAGTTGACTTGATCCTTGAGCTTGATTCTGATTAATTCCACTAGCCAATTGCCCTATTTGTCTCTCAACGTTTTGATTGTGTTGTTGTTGTTGTTATTGTTGTTGGAGAACTTGTTGTATTTGTTGTTGTTGAGCTTGTTGTTGCTGCATCATCTATTGAAACATATCCTCAACCCTCTGTTGGGATGCATTCCCTCCACTTGAGCTCCCATAACCTCCTTGATTAGAATAGCTCCTTGATTGACCTTGAAAAGATGAATTAGTTGGCTGAAATTGTGGAGCTTGCTGATTCTGTTGAAAACCATGCTGTTGGGGCTGATTAAAGAACTGATTAGAGGGCTGATATGCTGGAAAATTTTGCTGGGAAATGCAGCCTTGAAAATTCTGATTTTGAGCTGAAAAATTAGGTGGCGAGGGCTGAAAATTCTACCCTTGAAACCCTTGACCGAAGGGCTGGAAATTTTGATTCAAGGGCTGTGTGGGCTGAAAATTTTGTCGGTTTTGAGCTGGAAAAACTGGAAATGATTGCAAGCCTTGCTGCCCTTGATTATATTGCTGGAATTGAGGTTCGAAATGCTGAAATGGTTGCTAAAAATGTTGAGAATTAGGCTGAAACGGGGGTTGAAAACTTTGACTTGATGGCTGAAAATGATGCTGATTGATCTGAGTTTGTTGGGGCTGCTGGAAGTTCTGTAATGACTGCTGTGAAGACTGATTTTGAGGCTCTTGTTGGCAGAAAGCATTCCCATACCTCAAGTTAGGATGATTCCTCCAACCGGGGTTATAGGTAGAGGAATATGGATTGTTTCTTGCAGGAAATTGTCCTCTCACTAATGCAGCTACTGTCTCGTCCTGTTGGAGATTGGGGCATGAGTCTGAAGTGTGCTCTAGACTAGAGCAAATGCCACACACACTTATCATTTGACTTGACTGTGGAGGTACTGAAGGAGTTGACCCTTGATTTGCATTGCTAACCTTCAACTCCTTAATAAGTGATGTGATCTCTGCAAATCTCTTGTCATAATGATCAATAGGCACTACCTGAACTTCTCCCACTCCTCTGGTGGTCAAGGCTCTGCCTCCAAATTGTTGGTAATTCTCAGCCATATTAGAAATTAACTCCCTAGCTTGCATTGACTTGTTCACTAGGGCCCCTCCAGCTGCAGCATCTATCAGGACACTATCCATCTGCAGCAGTCCCTCATAAAAATATTGAATCAATAATTGCTCACTGATTTGATGCTGGGGGCAACTTGAACACAACTTGTTAAATCTTTCCCAGTAATCATATAGTGTTTTGCCCACCACTTGCTGAATCCCACAAATACTTTTTCTGATTATAGCTGTGCGGGAAGCTGGGAAATACTTCTCCAAAAATGCCTTCTTCATAGCGATCCAACTAGACACATGTCTTGTAGGCAGATAATAGAACCAGTCTTTGGCTGCTCCTGTCAATGTGAAGGGGAAAGCTCTCAGCTTGATGTCTTCTTCAGAAATGCCCTGAGGCTTCATAGTAGAGCACACCACATGGAATTCGTGCAAGTGTCTGTTTGGATCCTCCCCAGATAAACCCTGAAACTTTGGCAACAAATTGATAAGTCCTGATCTTAACTCAAAACTTTTCCCCAGCTCTGGATAAGCTATACTGGAGTACTGAAATGCAGCATCAGGTGCTGCAAGCTCCTTCATGGTTCTTTGGTGGTCTGCCATGTCTCTGCCTGAGTGAGTGAAGATAGTCTGAATAGGAGGGATATCTGTAGTCTCAGAAAGAATAGCCTGGCTCCTCCTGGCTCTAAAAGTCCTCTCAATCTCAGGGTCGAAATCTTCTAATTCAGCACCTAAAGACCTGGTCATACAAACAAAATAAATCGCAGTAAAAGTGGATAAAGAGATAAACAAATAGAATCAACTCAAAAGATATAACAATAAGCACAAAAATAAATCAAGAATGATATGAAATAAGTGCACAAGCAAAAATCAAGCAATTCAACTAGTATTGTTCCCCGGCAACGGCGCCAAAAATTTGACGGATCCAAACTATGTGTCACGAATGTGGGTCTCAAATTTAGAATTTATAAATGAATGCTGGAAACCCTTTTACAATCAAAAATATGAAAATGTAATATAGGGGCCACAGGTCGTATTTTTCTCGGGGCCTAGTTGATATAATCTGATTCACGCTTGGTTTATATGTCGTTTGTGTTTTTGGGGTTTCAAATAAGTAATTGGGTTTTGGGTTATAATCGAAAATGAAATTGAAAAGGAGAAGTAAGAATCTTAAGCTAATGAACTAAACAATAAATTGGCACTAAAGGGAAAACTCACTAATGGAACCCTAATTAAGCACTTACAAAATTTTTGGAAACTAATTTCTGAATTCAATAAAACAAAAGATGATGCTGAGAAATGAGGTAAAAACAGTGATGGGAGTTTTCGAAAATAAACAAGCTTAACACAATTAATAGCATGCAAAAGTAGAACTCAACCAAGCAATTGCAACTAAACTAGCCAAAGTGTTTTTGGATCCCTACCACTGCCAACAAAATTCAGATGTAAGTAAGTGCAAGCTTATTGATTCAAACACAATCTTATGCCACAAAATCAAGTTGAAATTCAGATGCAATTGAATCCAAGGGCAGTTGACACGCAAGGGACAATTCCTTATGCCAAAAGCCAATTCAAATCAAGAAATGAGTGATCTTTCAACTCAACTTTCTAAAACTGATTGGTTCGTTTGTGAAACAAAGGTATTAGGAAAGAACTAAGCAAGATTCTGAAAGGGAATTCAACTAAAACCAGATCTAACAAAGCAAAAGAAATCAGAACAGAGATATGCAGTAATTCAGATTCGATTTTCAGAATTTCAGCTCTAGATAAACTAAAAACCCGGAATGAATTGCAAGAAATTGAAACTAAGCTCTAAGTTAACTAAGGAAACCTCTACTTATCTCGAATGCAGGAATTAACAACTAAGAAACAAGAAATCTGATCTGATGCAAATTCAGAAACCGAAGGGAAGAAAACAAAACAGAAATGAAGTGGCACGCAAACAAGGAATTGGCACGCAACAGTTTAAGCTAAAGCAAACTGAAATTTAACTCAATCTATCACTAAACAAGTTCCTAGTTAACTTAACTCGAAGATTAAAATCCTAATTAAGCTAAACAAGTCAGAACTTACAAACTAAAACAGCTGAAAACTGGAAATTGCAGAAAACAAGACAGAATTCGACAAAACTGAAATCTACAGCTAAAACAATGAAATTAACTAGCTAAACTACTCCTCAACCCCTTCCTCAGCTCAAGAAATTCTTGGTTGTCAATCAAGAACTGGCTTCGAACCCCTAGGCTCAGCAAATCAGTGGTCAATCAATTCTGAAGTTGATTCTGCATCGAATCTGCGCTTGCTGGAATTTTCAATCCGATTCACTCCATCTCAATTGGTGGAGCTGCGATGACGATTTGGGAAACTTCTGAGATCATTTGAGAACCCCTACAAATGATTCGGAAGCTTTGAAATGGGCTGTGGAAGAGAAGAAGGTGGTCGGACTGAGGACTCCCGAAACCCTCAAGAAATCCTCTGTTCCAGCGCAAATGAGCAGAATTCTTCAAACAAAGATCGCCAAAAACTTGATTCTCGATCTGGAATGGAAGATGAGGTGGTCACGCCTTCTTGGAAGCAAAAAACTTTCAAAAATGATGAAGAGAAGATGAAGAACGGCGAAGAATAGTGAAAGGAGCTGAAGACGCGACAAGGGTAAGCTGCGGTGGAATTTTCCTTAAGTATTAACCAATGGACGGCTGTGATTGATTTGCTTCAATTCAACGGCTGATCTTGGTCTGATTTGAGTCAAACTTTGATGATGATGATCTGGGGTCAGGATCTGCCTCGTGGTAGCTCGGATCCTCCAGATTTGCAACGGATAGTCCAGATCAAGCTAATCTTTGAATGGATGATCTAGAGCCCTCCAAGCTTGATCCAACAGTTGATTGAGCTCTGATTGTGATGAAACCTTCAGATCTTGATCAGGGTGCTTGATCAACCCTAGCCCTAGCTCGGATTGCTTCAGATCATCCCGGATGGCTCAGATCTAGCCGCTCTTGAATCGGACGGCCCGGATTAATCGTAGGCTTGATAATCTGATCCGGGTCACTTCCAATTCAAGTTTGACCCAATATGCCCTAAGTCCTTGAACCTTTGGTGCCTACAAAAATAGATCCAAAATTTAGTGGCCAATTAATCCAATTTAATGCAAATTTGTAATTAAGTCCAAAATAAAGGTAAGTTCTAAAACCTAGGGCAATTTCACAATTAATCAATAAAAATATGAGTCAAACATGGATTTTAACATCTAAAATAATCAACAAAAATGGTACTTATCAATTGACCAATGAGGCGTAGACCGTGTCATCCTCGATCAATCTTTATGTTTCTTGATCCCCGAGTAGACTCACTCAAACAAATGATCTCAATATCTCATATTGACTCATTTGAGCATGACCATGCATTTTAGTAGTCCTACTCGATCAAGGGGCCCACAGATATCACTCCCGTCAAATGGGAGGGATAGATCTCATCTACATCACTCACATCCCTCTGTATAGTTTATTACATAACTAGTGATCGCCTTTATAGTCCACCCTATTACGGGTGACGTTTGACGATACCAAAGTACATAACTCCTTATGTAGGGAACCGTAGTGACTTCAAGTCTAAGGGATATTCCTACTAATAATCATATGAGAAAGTTTATGACACTCATATGACAATCTATGAAACTTTCTCAGGAGGATCAATTCAGTACACATTCTCTAATGTATACCCATGTGTCAACTTGATATCACATATCCATGACTTGTGAGCTCAAGTCATCAATTGAACTACATGCTAGTCTCCATGCATTAATATTGTCCTTGAATATTAATGCTTGACTAGGAATGGTTTAGTATAGTGTTCTCTACATCATCTCACTATCGATTCAACCAATCGATATGATGTAGATAAGAACCTACTACCCAAGGACATTATTATACTTAGTTATTTAACACAAATATAAAGTAAGTATAATAACCAAACATGCCTTTATTAAGGATAGAATATGATACAAAAAGTCCCTAGTCAATCATCACATAATTGGCTCTAGGGCTCCTACTAACAGAATGGCCACGGGAGGGTGATCATCCTGAAGAGGCCTCCTCTAGTACTAACGACAGTGCTCCCGGCCCGTCTGTCATCCCTTACTCAGTGTCGAGCCTCCTGCCTCTTACCCCTCATCGCTCCGGGTCTACATCCGGTATACCTTCTCCAAGGAGCTAGGAGGCTATGAGGGGACGGACCGAGGAACACCTTCCCTCAGAGGGATGACCTCGGCTAGGGTGATCGCCAGCCTATATGAGTCACTGGTGAAGGTAAGGTTCCCTGTATCCATTTTAATTATCTTTATCCTCCTCTCTGACTCTTATTGTTTCTTGCGTCAGGCTACTTCCGAGTGCCTTCTTTTGGGCCAGCGAATGTCTCCCGAGCATGAGACTTAAGCCCTACACCAACAAGTGACGGAGCTGAAGGCGGAGGTGTACCAGGCCCATCGACAAGCCAAATGTAAGCGGAGGTTAGCAAAGATCTCCGGGTCAAGCTGGACCATTGCCTAGACACCCTCCTGGCCTCCAAGTCCTCTCTGCATAGCACCCACCATCGGGAACACCTTCTGTCAGATAGGGCGACCGCCCTCTCTACGGAGGTGAGTTAGCTAACCCAAGAGAGGGGACGACTCCAAGCTCAGGGCAAGAAACTGTTGGAGGACGCCCACCTCTTAGAGTTGTCCACAGAGGCACTCAATGGTCGAATCTGAGAGCAGGCGGACTAGTTGACGAAGAAGGAAACCACGATACAAGCTGCTGCTACTCACGTATCTGACTTATAGGAGGACCTTGACTGGACCAAGTCACACCTATCTGTTGGATCGATAGAGTCGATAGAGGGGGGGTGAATATCGACAAAACTTTTCAAATTTATGGAGAGAGCAATTTGCACAGCAGAAAGAAATTAAGACACGCGAACACAGTATTTTTTACTTGGTTCGGAGCCTAGGTCGACTCCTACTCCAAGGCCCACGATCGTTGATCGTTTACTTTGGGCAATTCTATATGAACGCAAAATCAGTTTACAAAAAGAGATTTACAAGTATAGCACTATAAACTTAAAAAAAAAATTCTTCTGTTACCGACGTCCGGTTGTAGGTTGACTTTCCGGAGCAGCAGGACGTCGTCGCTCGAGTTGGGCAGTTTTCGGAACAAGACGTGAGCACAGAAGAGCGTGGAAGCTTTGGTACGAAGTTGATATCGAAGGCTTGGGCGTTGGGTGCTATTTATAGCACCCAGGGGCGCCCTGGACGTCGGGGGCGCCCTGCCACGTGTCAGCCGATCCGGTTTTAGCTCGGTCAACAGTTATCCCATCCGAATAGGGATAAGTTTGACTCTGGGGGCGCCTTGGTCGTAGAGGGCACCTTAGCTGACTTCTTCCTCGCAGAAATCTCGGCTGTGGATAAAGCTGAAGTTTCGCAGTCTTGGGCGCGGAGGCGCCCTGGCTGCTGAGGGTGCCTTGGCTGACGAGGGCGCCCTGGCTGCTGAGGGCGCCTTGCTCACTAAGCAGCCGAAGCCCCTTTTTGCTTCTCTTGGTTCTGGTTCACCTTGAGGGCGCCCTGAACACTCAGGGCGCCCTGCTCAGCTGCTGCCTCACTCCTTTGAGGCTCTCTGAGTTGCAGACACACGTTCCTTCGGTCCTGCATCCAGGGTTAGTCCAAAACACAATAAAGCAATTAATTATTATTTTATACAGCCTTAGCTGTCTTGGTTCTGACTTTGGTCTCCAAAATGGAGCCCTAGGTCGAACCGACGCCTACTGTTCCCTCGACGGGGAACGCGTCCTCACCTACTCCTCTCGGGAGAATTTACCTGATGCCAACCGCTCCTTTGGTTGGACTTTTGCCTGGCGGTCCTTTGCCAGGGCTTGGATGCCGAGCTGTCCTTTGCCCGGTGCCTAGCAGTCCTTCGCTAGGGCTTTTTACTCTGGCATTCCTTCGCCAGGTGCCTAGCATTCCTTCGCTAGGGCTTTTGACTCTGGCATTCCTTCGCCAGTGCCTAGCAGTCCTTCGCTAGGGCTTTTTGCCCTGGCATTCCTTCGCCAGTGCCTAGCAGTCCTTCGCTAGGGCTTTTCCTGTACACTAGAGTAACTTGTTAGACAACAAGTAAGACTTAACTTTTGACCTCTGTTGCCATTATCAAAACACAGGTTTGACTTTGGTGCATTCTGCACCAACAATCTCCCCCTTTTTGATTCATGGCAACCTTAGTTCAAAAAGTTAAGTTTAATCAAAAGCAGGAAATTTGTTCCCTCCCCCTGGAGAGAATCTCCCCCTAGATTTTTCAAAATTTCGTAGGGTTAAGAATCCTTTATTTGTACTTTGAAAACTTTAAGCTTTTAGGTACTCACAAGTCTTGAAAGTGTTAACTTAAGTACTTGGTAAGATTTCAAAAGCTTAATTACTTAATAAAACTTTAGTACATTTGGAAAGCTTAAGTACTTAATAATTTTGAAAAACTTAAGTACTTAATTAGTTAAAAAAAACTTAAGTACTTTAGTAAATAGTTTGAAGAAGATTTTTGCTTAAGTACTTAGCTAACTTTGAAAAGGTTTTTGAAAAGTTTCTCTACTAAGTACTTAGCTAACTTTGAAAAGGTTTTTGAAAAGTTTAACTACTAAGTACTTTTGAAAAATTTTAAAAAGCTTAAGTATTTTTGAAAGCTTTTTGAATAAAGGATAAGCAAATTTTGAAAACTTTTTGAATAAAGGATAGAGTAAAATTTTAAAAATATTTCTGCAAAAAAAATATTTCTGCACAATGTTTTACTCTCTCCTTTCCTATCTCTCCCCCTTTGCCATATATCAAAAACAGATAAATGTAGCAGAAAAAAAAATTCATAAAGGAATTTGCTGTACTGAACCATTTTATAATTTGACGAAATCAAATCATCCAATTTTCTCTGTAGGGACCTGTCTAACCCAATTAGCTACTTACTAACTGTTATATACAGTAGTTTTTGCTAGGGTTAGTCAAGTTAAGTGTTTCTGTTCAAGTTAGATTTTCTAAGCTTGACACTTAACTTGATTGCTGTGTAAGTTGTATTTAGTGCCCCAATTACTGCAGATGCACTGACTTAAAGCATCTTGAATTAAGGCAAAGACCTAAGCATCTCAACCCTTTCTAGGTTATCAATCATAAGTACCCTAAGGTGCTTGTGAGATGCTGGCTTCTAAGTCTATAGGTGCATGCAGTTCTAGAGTTAGGGCCTAGGCTAAGTCCATTTTCGAAAAAAATCCTTAGTTTTTAAAGGGGTAGTTTTGAAAAGAATAAAACTAAGTCGAAAGTGAAAACTGATTTTGAAATTAAGTAAAGCAGTTTTTCAAATTATTTTAAAAACAATTTTAAATCAAGAAAAAAAATTAATCTATTCTACAGAGCACAATCCTAAGTACTCATAATTTGATCAACAGAAAATAAAGCATGTAATCAAGGTTCAAATACAGTCAAACAGTCAAACACAAGTCAACCCTACTGAGTAGGGGCAGTCAGATAGTTACGAGTACAATGCGAAGTAAATCTAAGACGAAGGATCGGGATGATCAGATAGACCCGGCTGCCATGAATCGAATCGTGCCATCATCTCTAAGAATCGTGCATCAGCTACTTCTCTATCAGCTCGGCGAGAGTCCATCTGCTCTATATGATAAGCCTCGACCTATTCTCGGAGACTCTGTATCTGTGTCTCCATATGGGTCACTCTCTCGTAGAGTGTCGGTGGAGCGGGCTCGTGTATATGGGCTCGGGCTTCTGCTGCTATATTTGTGACGTCGTACTCGACTTCCTCGTCCAAATCGATCTGGGGAGCTGCTCTCTGACGTCTCCAGGACAAGACCCCGGTACCAGACACCTCTATACCAGCTAGGGCAAAGTTTCTATAGCCTATTTCATCGTAGTCAGTTAAGGCGGCCATCTCTCCCTCGGTAATGTTTCTACCGTGGTGATGTAATATGGACGTGATAATGTGGCAGTAAGGTGTGCGTACCTGCCCTTGTGTGGTAACACTAGATGCGTGTAGGATAGTCTGAAATATATGAAGTCCTATGTCGATGTCAAGCTGGTGAATCATGGCATACAGTAGAAAGGCGTGGAATGGACGCATAGTGGTGACATCCCTGGTAGATAATGGTAGGATACATCGGACTATGACCCTATATAGGGCGTAGTCCTGTACTTCTAATTCGACAGACTGAAATCGTCTGGCCACGGGTTGCCTAAAGAAATATGAGTGCAATGTATCTAAGGTAATCTCAGAGTAGGGAGCATCAAAGGGAGGCTCCCTAGAAGGGTAACAACAGAAGGTGGACTGCGAGAGTCGTAGTCCTAGAAATCGGTTGAGTAAAGTTGGTGTGATAGTTAGGGGAATACCTTGAACCATGGTGGAGAACACGAGATTATCCTGTCTAATGATGTTATTGTAAAATTCTGCACATAAGGAAGTATTGATTGGGTGGGTGCAGAATACAAGATTGTCCAGTTGGTAGTGGTTTATGACGTTCATAGCTAGGGGACAGGATTGGGTGAAGAATAGTCTATTCAAGTAGCTTGTCTTAATAGGTTTATAGGTGGTACGAGAGAACTTATTACACAATTCTAAATTGGGAAACCTAGGATCAGGACTAGGTTGAGTACCGGGTTCTGCCTGATTAAGTCGGCGTCTTCTAAGAGAAAGAATGTATACTTAAAGAAATGTGCATTTAATGAAAAATTGAAAAGAAATTAACAAAAAAAATATACCGGTTTGCTCGGGGAGGCATTGTTGAAGATGAGGGCTTGAGAGCTTGAGAGGGTTGCAAGATCTCTTGGAAGGTTGAAAGTTGAGGAGGAGAAGTGTTTTGGGTGTGAAGAGAAGAAGGGGAAGGGAGCCCCTTTTTATAGGCAGTTTTGGGCGCCCTTCCTCGGGAGGGCGCCTTGACTGGTGAGGGCGCCCCTACCAGTGAGGGCGCCTTGACCAGGCCTGCAGTTACCTTTCGGCAGCTTTCTGCCGTGAAAGGACTGTGGGAGGGCGCCCCGCCTGACGCGGGCGCCCTAACCAGAGCTGCAGCTGCCTTTTGGCAGCTTTTGACCAATGAAGGGGTATACGAAGGCGCCCTGAAGCTCCAGGGCGCCCTGGTCAGCGTGCAGTGGCAGAGGGCCTTTTGACCAGCCTTGGGGCGCCCACACGGATTTGGGCGCCCTAAGGACTAGCTTTTAACCTAAGGGAGTGCATTTGACCAGATTTGACCTGATTTGACTATGTTGACCGTGGTTTGACTTATGTTGACCGTGGTTTGACTATGTTGACCGTGGTTTGACTATGTTAACCGTGGTTTGACTATGTTGACCATGGTTTGAAATATAGAATTTTACTGCAACACAGGTATTAAAGGAATCATAATTTAGTCTTAATTTTACTGTCTCACCCAAATCTAGGGTTTTCAATCACGTTAACCTTATAGGTTTTGTGAGACAGGTTTTGATAGTTTTGAAAATTTTGATTAATTTTGAAAACAATTTAAATTTTGAAAACTTAAATAATTTTGAAATTTTGAAAAGATGTTCAAATCTATAAATAACTGAAATTTTGTGTTAGATTCGAATTTGACAAAAAATAATTTGAATTTGAATTTCAAAAATTGGCTTCCAGGTCTTGGCGAGGCACAAGGCCTTCTTTGGCCGTAGCCTTATGGGATCATCCACCCTTTCCTTGACAAAGCCTTTTAATGAAATTTCATTTTCAAAAATTCTTTGAAAAATTTCTGGTCTAACTAGTTTAGGTTTTGGATCGGTAGCTTCGGCTAGTTCCACCAAATTGGCTTCCCTAACGTACTATCATCTCACCTCCACCTAATACTATGTTGTCAAATTTCAGCTAAGTCTGTTCAGTCTTGATACTAACCATTTCTAATTTTAAGCATGGTAATTTGCAGAAATTTTAAATAAACAATCAATCAAACAATTAAAAAAAATCTTAATGAACTATAAATATTGTTTTCAGTTTGGCTCCCCCTGGACTAAAGCCACGGTGATGGTTAGGCAAGATGTGAATCTTGTCCTTGGGGATCCAATACTGATTTGATCCAGTAGGTTGGTTCAGGCACAGTTTAGGTACCCATGCCTGAATTTTTCCTCTGGACTGATTCAGTACAGTCAAATATGATCTTTGTCGGGATTTGGTTCGGTAGCCAAGTCCGGATCGATTTAGAACTGATTTCTGTTTTCCAAGTATCATGTCAAGACCCTTGGAACCAGATGTAAATCGTTCTAAAGCTGATCTAAGATCCTTAACCTGAGTTTTCAGGGAGGAGTTCTCCTTTTCAAGTTTTTCAACTTGAGTAGGAGTTCCTTCCTGAACCTTCTCGGTTAAGGGTTTAGAGTCAGCTCCCTCTTTCAGGAGTTTTACTTCCTGTCGGAGGGTTTCGACCCGGAGTTTGGCTTTTGCCAAATCTCGAGAAAGAAAAGAAATTAATTCACTTAATTGCGATCTATTAAAACCTGTTACCTTAATTTCTCCGTCTTCTGTGAAGGTCAGCTCGCCGTCCTCTTGTTCTGTTTCTGACTCAGTCTCAACTTTATCTGAGGCGGTCAGAGCTAGGAGGTTGGACTGGGGTGCCTCTTCTTCTTCTTCTGAGGAAGACTCGTCCCAGGTTGCTTGCAGTGCCTTCTTTCTTCTCGTCTTTTTAGTCTCCTTTAGGTTAGGGCACTCTGACTTGTAGTGGCCCTTTTTCTTGCACTCGTAGCAGGTTACATTGGGCTTGTTTGCTGGTTCAGCTGGTTCGTCCTTTCTTCGGCCGATTTTCTGTTTGTTGGTTCGGTTCTTCAGCTCCTTGTAGTAGCTTCGAGCGAGCCGGACCAGCTTAGTTTGATCTCTTTCTTCTTCTTCTGAATCTGAGTCTGAGTTAGACTCGGTTTCAGGTTCAGGCTTCTTCTTCGTTGTCCTTCCAGTCTTGCCTGCAAGAAAAGCAATACCTTTCTCAACCATATTGGTGTTAGTTTGTTCGTGCAGTTCTAGTTCAGAAAATAATTCGTCTAATTTTATTTTTGAAAGATCCCTAGAGACCTTGTATGCATCTACCATAGATGCCCACAAGGTGTTTCTAGGGAAGGCATTTAGAGCATACCTTATTAGGTCACGGTTTTCAACCTTGTGACCTATTGTGTGAAGACCGTTCATTACCTCTTGGATTCGTGCGTGGAGCTGGGCTGCTGTTTCGTTGTCGGCCATCTTGATGGTGTAGAGTTTGTTTAGTAGCAGATCCCTCTTGCTGATCCGAGTATCTGAAGTCCCTTCGTGCAGCTCGATCAGTTTTGTCCATAGCTCTTTTGCACTGTTGAAGGGGCCTACTCGGTTCAGTTCTTCCTTTGTCAGCCCGCATTGTAGGGTTTGTGTTGCTTTTACGTCGGCTTCTATCTTGCGTTTAAGGGAGTTGTCCCATTCGGAGTAGCTTTGTGGTTGTCCTTCGGCGTTTCGGGGGATCTCCAGACCGGACTGGATGATGATCCACATATCCACCTGAGTTTTCAGGTGGACCTCCATACGACTTTTCCAGTAAGAAAAGTCTTCTCCACTGAAAAGTGGAGGTCTGGCGGTGCTGAATCCCTCTTGCATGGCCATTTTAATCTGTAACAAAAAATTAACAGAAAAACAAATTTTCCAAGACTAGGTCTTGGATTAGTAGTGCTGGATAAGGGAAATAAAATATCGAGGGGTGTTGCACCAACCTCGATTAACGAAAAAAAAAATTCGAACGAAAAAATATTTAAAAAAATCCGAAAATAATAAAGAAAAATTCGAAAAGAAATTTTCAAACTGGTGGTTGCACCAAGTTTGAACTTCCCCGCTCTGATACCACTTGTTGGATCGATAGAGTCGATAGAGGGGGGTGAATATCGACAAAACTTTTCGAATTTATGGAGAGAGCAATTTGCACAGCGGAAAGAAATTAAGACACGCGAACACAGTATTTTTACTTGGTTCGGAGCCTAGGTCGACTCCTACTCCAAGGCCCACGATCGTTGATCGTTTACTTTGGGCAATTCTATATGAACGCAAAATCAGTTTACAAAATGAGATTTATAAGTATAGCACTATAAACTTAAAAAAAAAATTCTTCTGTTACCGACGTCCGGTTGTAGGTTGACTTTCCGGAGCAGCAGGACGTCGTCGCTCTAGTTGGGCAGTTCTCGGAACAAGGCGTGAGCACAGAAGAGCGTGGAAGCTTTGGTACGAAGTTGATGTCGAAGGCTTGGGCGTTGGGTGCTATTTATAGCACCCAGGGGCGCCCTGGACGTCGGGGGCGCCCTGCCACGTGTCAGCCGATCCGGTTTTAGCTCGGTCAACAGTTATCCCATCCGAATAGGGATAAGTTTGACTCTGGGGGCGCCTTGGTCGTAGAGGGCGCCTTGGCTGACTTCTTCCGCGCAGAAATCTCGGCTGTGGATAAAGCTGAAGCTTCGCAGTCTTGGGCGCGGAGGCGCCCTGGCTGCTGAGGGCGCCCTGGCTGACGAGGGCGCCTTGGCTGCTGAGGGCGCCCTGCCCAGTAAGCAGCCGAAGCCCTTTTTGCTTCACTTGGTTCTGTTTCACCTTGGGCGCGCCCTGGACACTCAGGGCGCCCTGCTCAGCTGCTGCCTCACTCCTTTGAGGCTCTCTGAGTTGCAGACACACGTTCCTTCGGTCCTACATCCAGGGTTAGTCCAAAACACAATAAAGCAATTAATTCTTATTTTATACAGCCTTAGCTGTCTTGGTTCTGACTTTGGTCTCCAAAATAGAGCCCTAGGTCGAACCGACGCCTACTGTTCCCTCGACGGGGAACGCGTCCTCACCTACTCCTCTCGGGAGAATTTACCTGATGCCAACCGCTCCTTTGGTTGGACTTTTTCCTGGCGGTCCTTTGCTAGGGCTTGGATGCCGAGCTGTCCTTTGCCCGGTGCCTAGCAGTCCTTCGCTAGGGCTTTTTACTCTGGCATTCCTTCGCCAGGTGCCTAGCATTCCTTCGCTAGGGCTTTTGACTATGACATTCCTTCGCCAGTGCCTAGCAGTCCTTCGCTATGGCTTTTTGCCATGCATTCCTTCGCCAGTGCCTAGCAGTCCTTCGCTAGGGTATTTCCTGTACACTAGAGTAACTTGTTTGACAACAAGTAAGACTTAACTTTTGACCTCTGTTGCCATTATCAAAACACAGGTTTGACTTTGGTGCATTCTGCACCAACAATCCGCTTCGTTGGCTTGTGTGCGGGGCGCCCTGGGCATTGGGGGCGCCCGGGAGCACGGGGGCGCCCCGCCCAGTAAGCTTCCGAAGCGTACTTGTGCTGGTCTCCTCTTTGCCTTGTACTTAGGGCGCCCGGGTCCTTCCGGGCGCCCAACCCAGCTGCTACCTCACTCCTTTGAGGCTTTTTGAGCTGCAGACACTCGTTTCTTCGGTCCTGCATCCAGGGTTAGTACGAAACAAGATGGAGCAAGTATATAAGTAAGTTTTACAGCCTTAGCTATCTTGGTTCTGACTTTGGGTCTCCCAAATGGAGCCCTAGGTCGAACCAACGCCTACTGTTCCCTCGACGGGGAACGCGTCCTCACCTACTCCTCTCAGGAGAATTTACCTGTTGCCAACCGACTCCTCCGGTTGGACTTTTGCCTAGCCTTCCTTCGCCAGGTCTTGGATACCAAGCTGTCCTTCGCCCGGTGCGTAGCAGTCCTTCGCTAGGTTTTCGTATCCTAGCAGCCCTTCGCTAGGTGCCTAGCAGTCCTTCGCTAGATCTTGGATACCAAGCTGTCCTTCGCCCGGTGCCTAGCAGTCCTTTGCTAGGTCTTCGTATCCTAGCAGCCCTTCGCTAGGTGCCCAGCTGTCCTTCGCCAGGACTTAGGGTTTCAGTGCCTAGCATTCCTTCGCTAGGTGCCTAGCATTCCTTTGCTAGGACTTCAATCTGCACACTCAAGTAGCATGTTAGATAACAAATAAGACATAACTTTTGAACCCTTTGCCATTTATCAAAACACAGGTTCGACTTGGGTGTTGTCTGCACCAACAAATACGAGGTAGCTAGTCTCGAACTACTAGGGTACTAGGTTACCGTCAACCTAGGGACAGCTACGGTAGTCTATAACCGAGGCTTTCATAAGGAGCCCATCCCAGTTAGACAGCTACGGTAGTCCCAGAACCGAGGACAGCTACGGTAGTCCTAGCACCGAGGCTTTCATAAGGAGCCCATCCCTTGGACCTTACTTGGGTCCGGTATACGCCCATCCATAAAGTATAATAGCTTTCTTTTTACATCATAAGAAATGCTCTTGGCATTTCATCATTCATAGAACTTACATAGCATAATTAAAGACATAAACATGATCTTAATACATGAAGCATGGTATAAAGCATACTTAGCATTTCATCATTCATAGTTAATGCATAACATCATTATCCCTTAAAGGCATTAACATCATCTTCATTCATCATCTTCATTCATAAGATATGACTTACATATATAATTATACCTTAAGGCATAAACATCATCTTAGTTCATAAAGCTTGCATGATCATTGTACATAAGGTAAGCATGTATAGATAAGTCTTTACATACATGGTACATATCATATAGCATACATGATCATGGCATCTATCATAATGCATGCATGGGTAGGATCCATATGAACATGATACATACTACATTGGTTCATGACATTCAACATAAAACATGCGTAGGTCTACATAACCATAATCTACATATCATAATACATATATTCAAGGCATTTAACATAATGCATACATAATTCTACATAAACATGATGCCTACTTCACAACACATGTGTTCATGGTATATGGTTTAAAACATCCATAAATAAAACCTACTAAAACATGACACATAATATAAGCATACAAGGTCATGATGCATAGCACATAAAGTTAGGGTTTAGACATCATAAAATTCATACAACATGCTTGAACATATATCTACATCATAATAAGCCATAAACAAGTATACTTGAAACCTTAGACTAACCCAAATCCTAGTCTTGGTGCTTGGCCGAAAGTTATAGATGGGAGTCCCATTATTCAAGTAACATGTGAGGTACCATAATTAACATAACCCCCAATACATTACAAACAATGCCATAGGAAGCCATTAGAACACATGATTGGGGCTAACCCTAATTCCTAGCCCTAAAATAGGTCTTGGCCGAAATCCTAGAGGGGTCACAAGTACATAGAAAATTCATATAACTCACAATCAACATCCATTGTATCATAGATAATCATAATAAGCATGCTTGGAGGGTTAGATCTAATCCTAACCATGAAATGGGGAAGGTGGCCGAAACTTCATGAGGGACATAGGGTGCTACAAAAATTCCACAACTCACAATTCATTCTTTATTTACCATGAGAAAGCATTAGGATTCATAAGTGAGGTTTTAACATCATCTTAAACCCTAAAAGGGTGCTTGGCCAAAACCCTAGAAAGCCCTAATCCATAGTTTTCTCAACATAGAGCCCAAACAAAATCTTAAATCATGAAAGACAACATAAAATCCATTATACCACAGGTGAGGGAGTCTTACCTCTTGTTGTCTTGGTTATAAACCTTGAATAGAGAAAAAAATGAAAACCTTCTTGACCTTAGAACACCCCTTGCCCTTGTAGCCTTGTAGAAAACCTTGGATTATCAAGAGGGAGTCCTCTTGTGAAGTTTTCAAGGAGGAAATCTCCCTTGTGGCTCGTGGCAAGAAGGAGGAAGAAGAGAGAAGAGGAAGAGCCTTGGTGGAAGAAAAGAGGAGAAAAGTAACTTAACTGTCTCTTCACTCCTCATCCCTCTCTTTTATACTAAGTGAAGGGGCATGATGCCTCTTCACATGGTGCCTCTTCAACTTCCTTTAGCCTCAACTAAATTCTTCTTTCTTTCCCAATAGCACTCCCTTGCTAGGTGAATTAGTTAGTACATGCATGATGAGGCTTTGCCTCTATTCTAGGTCCAAGGTTCAATCCTTGGTGCATGCACTTTCTTTTTATCCCATTTACTCTTATTTTTGGCAAGGCCCACATAAGAGCCCACCAAGAGTTATGCTAATATTCCTAATTGGGATTCATTTCTATTTATGTTAAAATTCTACCTAAGGTTCACTAATAGCCATGGTGCTAGATGAGCCCATGTAAGGCCCATTAGTACTTATCTTTTTAATCTATATAAGAAACCATGCTAAGGTTCATGTTAGTATTCATATGTTACTCAAGAATCCATATAAACATGATCAATATTTTAAAGAAAAATATTGAGAGGATTCTATGGGCGTTACAGGAACCGCCGACCCTTGCTTCCTCTTCCTTTGCGCCGCTGGCCACCGTGAGCCACCCAAGCTTCGCTGGCCCAGCAGCAAACCTCGAGAGGATAGTGAAGAAGAAGAAGAAAGGAAGAAAAGCCTCCTTTCTCACCCAAAACTGGCTGGAACCGCCTCCTCCTCCAAGCTTGCGGCGCCGCAACAAATCTCTCTTGCGCCGCCTCCCACTGGCCGCTGGCCACTCCTCCACCTCCGTCGAGCACCACAGAAGGAAGAGGAGAGCTCTTCCTTGTCTATGTGAGTCTCGGCCGAGTGTTGGTGGAGAAGGGATGAAGAAAGGAGAAGGAGAGCTTCTCCTTCTCTTGCCCCGGTCGAATACCCTAGGGGAGAGAAGAGAGAGAGAGGAGAGAATAGAGGCCTAGGGTGTTATCAATTGGATTATTAAGCCTTGGTTTCTTGATCCCATGGGGTATATATAGGACTAAGGTAGGGACCAAGAGGAGGAGTTGGATCTTGGCCTGCTAATGGATCCAACCCCGATCCATTAATGAAGATCCATTTCACTAAAGGATCCTCATTGAATTACCTCACCAACCCCCATATTTTTATATGGGCTCCACCTATTACGAGTCATCTATCCCCCCGTGTTTAAGATATCGAATGCCCGTCGATTAATTTAAAGTATTGACTATTTTAATTAATCGACTTCTGGCTCCTTGACTAGTATCACTCAACCTTATCATCATGTTGGATCAAATCCACCTGCAGGGTTTAACATGATGAACCTTATGAGCTCATCAAGGGGGCATCATCATCCCGACTCACCAGGATACGGATTCCGTCAATAATCAACGACACACCATATAATTAATATTATTATATCGGGATTTAGGGATTATACTTCATAATAATCCGAGGTCTAATCCAATTATTAAGTCGGTACAAATTGGATGACCTCTGGTTTTGGTCCTGCTCAATGCACACAAAGCACACTAGTGTAATTCTATGGTCAAGCAAACCACACCTAATTACACTACAACCATCCCGATGGTTTGTTCAATTCCATCTCGGTTGTGGGCCTCAGCTTATACTATGCAAGGAACTGATAACATGATCTTCCGTGTGTCACCACACACCATGTTATCTACAATGCAAAGTAAAAGACTTTTATGCATATACTAATATAAATACGCATCTAGTGTTGTTGTGATTCTCTTTTCAAAAATATAGATGATCTTATATAAAAGGAGCAAGTCTTTTAGTATATACATCTAACACTAAGGAGGAGAGTGACCGCATGGATCAGATTCCTTAGGTATGTGCTAGAGGGTCTATCATGTACATCATGTTTTGTACTTGCCCTGATGACTCTTCTGCATTGAGCATGACTACCAGTCGGATTTAAGTGAATGTCATTGGATTGCTATCAAGAATATTCTCATGTGCGTGAGATGAACTAAAGATTATTGCTTGGCATTTAGAGGATATGTGTGACTATAGAAGCAACCAACAGATGCTAACGTAGTAGACCCACTGACCACGGCTTTAGCATAGAAAAAGCGTGATGGTCACACTACGTTGTTGGAGCAATCGAACCAAGTATGATCTGGAGGATCATGGGGTTTGATGTGTGTGGTCAATATAGTTAAGTTAGGGTTTGTTGTTGGACTAGCATGTGTATGTGAGTGTGCATGTTTGCAGGCACACATGGACTTGGTTGATGTCTTCAGGTGAAGGGTGGCATAGAGGCAAGCTGGAGGCTTGCGTGCGCATCCGAGGGACCATAGGCAGAGACGATGAGCCGAGGGATGCGGACATCGAGGCATGCATGAAGGATGGCATGGAGGCAAGCTGGAGGCTTGTGTGGGCATCCGAGGGATGGGAGCTGAAAACGAAGAGGGCATGAAGGCAATAGATCGAGACTGCAGATTAAAGAGTCAACCAGGTCGTGAGGGTCCGAGTGACGAGTGATTGTACTCGGGGACTAAGCTAGGAGGGTTCGAGTGCGGAGAGAAATGTACTCAGGAAGTGCAACCCTAGGCTTAGTAAAGGACCAGTCGACTGCTCTGGGAGTAGTCGACTGGTAAGGGCTGGTAGATTCAAACGTTGGTTGTAACGGTCGAATCTGAGTGGGACCAGTCGACTACCCCAGGGGTAGTCACTGGTAGCGGCCAGTTTAGACTCGAGCTCTATTTAAAGGAGCTCATTTCATACTACAATTTCTTGGCGAAACTTGCTTGGTCAAAGCTTGTTAGTAGCCTGTTGTGATCAGATAGTGTCCAAGAGTTGTGGAAAGGTTTCTCCACCCACAAGGATTTACGCGATCTAGCCGGAGGTGCTCCGGGGTATCATCCACCGACGGATTAGGGATCGCCCACCTTACGGGCAGTCGTAGAGTAGGAGTTTATCTCCGAACCACGTAAATCGTGAGTGTCTTCTTGATGTTAGTTTTGTTTTTATTTAGTATATTCCGTTTACGCACTAACAACGTAGGTAGAACAGTTCAAAGATTGCTATTCACCCCCCCTCTAGCATACGTCAACGATCTTACAAGTGGTATCAGAGCCTGGACCGCTCTTGTTGGACTAACCGCCAAAGGAGCAAGAAAGCTAGAGGTAAATGATGGAAGATAAGCTAGGGGATGATATCAACACACCACCCTCATATGACCATGAAGATTTTATCTATTGGAGAGCAAGGATGAAGATGTGGCTTAGAATGGATTGGGAGTGTGTGATGACAATAGAGGAACCATTCGAAATCCCTAAGGACAAGCACGGGAAGAAGCTTCGCCAGAGATATTGGACTAAGGAGCAACAAGAGCAATCTAGGGCAAATGAGAAAGTAATTAGTATATTAATTAATATTTTTCCTAACAATGTTTTGTGTGGTGTAGGGGCATATAAAAATGTAAATGAGTTGTGGAACAATTTGAAAAAGTGTCATGAGAACCCTACACAAACTCAAATAGTGGAAGAGCAAATAGAAAGGAGGTCAATGGTCCAAGAAGACCAAGAGGGAGAAGTGTCAACCTCATCAAGTGAGGTGGCACAATTAAGTGAAAAATCATCAACTACCTCAAGAGAAGAAGAAGTATCAATTTCAAGGATTGAGGGGGAGGAGAGACCCTCATCCACACAAGAGCAAGAAAAAGCTCTAACCTCCACCAAAGCCAAATCAAAAGAACACATTCTATGCTTTGGATGCAACAAAAGGGGACACTACAAGGACAAGTGCCCACTAGGTAAAAAGGAGGTACTATCTAAACCTAAGTCCATTAATTTAAAAACTAATGTGGGTTGTAGGGAAAGAAAAGAAAAGAAGTGTTAGATCGTTACGGTTGCTAGAGGGGGGGGGGTGAATAGCGATTTTCAAACTCTATCTTCCTACACGGTTAGTTGTGCAAGTGGAATATACTACAATAAAACTAAACTAAACTAAAACAAGGAAGAAACTCACGATTTACATGGTTCGGAGATAAACTCCTACTCCATGGCTGCCCGTAAGGTGAGTGATCCCTAATCCGTCGGTGGATGATTCCCCGGAGCATCTCCGGCTAGAACTCGTAGCTCCTTGTGGGTGGAGAAACCTCTCCACAAGATCTGGACACTACCTGAGTACAATAGGCTACTAACTAGCTTTGACCAAGCAAGTTTCGCCAAGGAAAGAAATCATGAAACGAGCTCCTTTAAATAGAGCTCGAGTCTGAAACAGCCGCTACCAGTCGACTGCCCCTGGGGCAGTCGACTGGTCCCACTCAGATTCGACCGTTACAGTACACCGTTCGAATCCAGCAACTATTCCAGTCGACACCAGTCGATTGCTTCCAGAGCAGTCGACTGGTCCGAACCTAAGCCTAGGGTTACACTCCTCGAGTACATTTCACTCCGCACTCGAACCCTCCCAGCTTAGTTCCCGAGTACAACGACTCACACTAAGACCCTCACAACCTGGTCGACTCTTCACCAACAGCCTCGACTGTTGCCTTCACACCCTCTTCATCTTCGACCCGCGTCCCTCGGATGCGCACGCAAGCCTCCAACTTACCTACATGCCATCCTTCACATACGCCTCGAAGTCCGCGTCCCTCGGCTTATCATCGCTGCTATCCACGGTCCCTTGGATGCGCACACAAGCCTCCAGCTTGCCTCCATGCCATCCTTCACCTGAAGACATCAACCAAGTCCATGTGTACCTGCAAACCTGCACACTCATATACACATGTTAGTCCAACAACAAATCCTAACTTAACCATATTGACCACACACATCAAAACCCTATGATCCTCCAGATCATCTTAGGGTCGATTGCCCCAACAAGAAGCACATTAGGTGCTATATTTGTGGGGAACTAGGACATTATCACACTCAATGTCCAAGAAAAGAAGAGCTCAAGAAGATGGTGAACGATCGAATGTGTTTGCTAGAGGGGGGTGAATAGCACTTTGTCGATTTCTCTACAAAATTATTAGCACAATACAAACAAGAATATTTAAAAACAAAAGAACAATGCTAACTCAGAGTGTTTTTACTTGGTATCCACCCGAACGGGTGACTAATCCAAGGGTCCAATCGACTGCACACTCTCCACTATGAAATCCTCCTTCAAAGGTGGAGAAACCTTTACAAACTTTGTCTTCTTCCTCTTTACAAATTGCGATGAAGAGCGAGAGGAAGATCCGATCAGTAGGGGCACGAACAACACTTCAATACAGTACAAAACTATACCATTCACGTGCGGAAAAGTCCCCTGTTTAGAAGAGAATAGGACAACTTCGCAAGCTGTCCAGCCCCATACCAGTCGACTGCCCCTGGGGCAGTCGACTGGCCTAGCATTAATTGCTAGCCAACGGCTAGCCAACGCCTAGTTTTCGGGGAGGACCAGTCGACTACCCCTGGGGAAGTTGATTGGTCCGAGGCTGAAAATATTCTGTGAGTTTTCACAGTCGACTGCCCTGTGGCCAGTCGACTGCCCAGCCTCTCTACTCACTTACAGCCACTCTGAACACTCTCCTTCACGTGTACCTTCAGGTCTGCTCCCTTGGCTTGCCCCTTGAAGTCTTCTTCCTCTAGCTATCATCCCTCGGATGCGCACACAAGCCATCCCTCGGCTTGCCTTCATGCCACCCTTCACGTGTGCCCTTAAAGTCCACTTCCTGGCTTGCCCTTGGAGTCCACCTCCCTCGGCTCTCGTCCCTCGGATATGTTCTCCATGTGTGATTCTCCAAGTCCTGCAAACTCAATCACACATGTCAAATACAACATAACACCCTAACCATATACTTATTGACACACACATCAAAATCATAATCTTCCCGATCAATCTTGGGCCGATTGCCTCAACAATCTCCCCCTTTTTGTGTGCAATTCTGAAATTGACCAGAAAACTGATAAATCAGAGTATCAGTCGACTGCCAACAGGGGCAGTCGACTGGTCAGGGCTGGTGTGGGTATCTAGCAGCTGACTTGGGTCTAAATGATGAGAAACAAGTGTATGAGGGGTTAGTACACATTGTTTATGATTAAAAGATCCAATAATTGGGATATTGTTGGAATCTTTTTGATGTTAGGCAAAGGAGGAGAAGTTTGGGTTTAAGTTGGGAACCAAACATACCTTTGCTAGAAACCCTAGGTTTAGGTGGAGCTGAGAATAAGGGGGAGCATGGTTGCTCCATTCTTGGCGTAAGGGGAACCTTGGAGAGGCTCTTAAAAAGCCTTTGTAAGTCCAATGTAGGAGGAGCTTAGTAGAAGCTTTAAAAAGCCCGTTTCGGTGAAAATTCCTAACATTGGGGAGTTAGATGGTGAAAATCCTAACTTGGAGGGTTAGATGGTGAAAATCCTAACTTGGAGGGTTAGGTGGTGAAAATTCCTAACTTGCAGGGTTAGGTGTGGAGTTAGGTGTAAAAAATTCCTAACTTGGAGGGTTAGGTGTAGGATGTCTTGGGATAGGATCCATGTATGCATTGCATATGCATTTATTTAGCATGGTTTTTGCTATTGACTACTATCTTGCTTTCCCTAACTTAAACGTATTGCCAAATATCAAAAAGGAAGAGATTGTTGAGGCAATCTATGGTCCAGAGTGACCAAGTGTTTTGATATTTGGGCAAAAGATTTAAGTTAGGTTTACCCTTGTTATCTCATATGTGTATGTTGAGTGTGCAGGTTGTATAAGTTACACATATGGACTTGACTGGACGGTCTCGGTATGGTGAAGGGTGGTATGGAGACAAGTTAGAGGCTTGTGTGCACCCGAGGGACCTTGGAGAGCAGGGATGATAAGCTGATGGGTGTGGACTTCGAGGCATACATAAAAGATGGCATGGAGGCAAGCTGGAGGCTTGCGTGCATCCGAGAGATGGGAGCCGAAGATAAAGAGGGTGCAAAGGCAATAGTCGAGGCTGCGGATGAGGAGTCAGTCGAGTCATGAGGGTACAAGTGCTGTGTGATTGTACTCGGAAAATCTTAGGGTTTGAGTGTGGAGTGGAATGTACTCAGGAAGGGTAACCTTAGGTGGGTCTACTCACCCACCTAAGGTTACCTTAGGCGAGTAGACTAGTTGACTGGCGTGGGGGCAGTCGACTGATGGAACTCACAGAAGGATTCTGGCCTGGGAGCAGTCGAATGGTAGGTGGCTGGTGAGTTGGCTGAGAATTCGAACGTTGGGGTGCAACGGTCGAATTTCAGTGTCACCAGTCGACTGCCCTGGGAGCAGTCGACTGGTAGCGAGGGTTTCAACCCGAGTCCTATTTAACGAGAACTTCGTGGTGGCTGAGATTCTTTACAAGACTCGGTTGGGTAAAGTGAGTTAGTAGTCTTTTGTGCCCAGATAGTGTCCAAGATGTTGTGGCGAGGTTTCCCCACCCACAAGGAGCGACGAGGGCTAGCCGGAGGTTATCCGGGGATTGATCCACCGACGTATTCTTGGATTAGTCACCCGTCCGGGGTGGATACCAAGTAAATCTTCCGTGTTAGCATTGGTTAGTATTTGTTTGATTGTTTTTATTGTATTTTCCGCTGTGCAACTAACCGTGTAGAAGAAAGGGGTTCGAATGTTGCTATTCACCCCCTCTAGCAAACACAATCGATCTAACAGTGGTGGTTAGAGTTTTACCTTTGTGTGATGATTTTGATTGCTTACCCTCTTGGCATGCATCACACAATTTGGTCTTCTCATACTTGATCATAGGTAACCCCTTCACCAACTCCTCCTTGGCCACTCTTGCAATGCTCCTCATGTTGACGTGCCCAAGTCATCGGTGCCACAACCACCCTTCTTCTTCTTTATACATGAGACACTTAGGTAAATGGTTAGAAGCATAAGCAAGATCAAGATAGTACAAGTTAGTCTCTCTATACCCTTCTAGTATGACATTATCGGATCCATTTTGTTTAATTAGGCATTTCCTAGCATGGAATTCAACCCTATAGCCCGCATCGTATAATTGACTTACACTAAGTAAATTAAATTTCATGTCTCTAATTAAAAGTACTTTGTGGATAGAGATTGTAGGAGATACCTCAATGGTGCCCCTACCAATAATGTTGAGTTTCCCACTATTTTCAAAGGAAACCATCCCTTTTCTTTAGTAGCTTATAGTGGTGAACTTGCTCACATCTTCAGTCATATGTTTTGAGCATCCACTATCTACTATCCACATGTTTGAGGCATCCTTGACTCTTACCTATACAACATGGAAAATGCAATCTTTTGGTACCCAAATTTTTGATCCACAAGCATCATTAAAAAATTTCTTTGGTACCCAAGCCTTCTTGATGTTTCCCTTAGTCCCTTGTTTCCTAGATGCACCATTTCTACCCATGAGTGAGACAAATGCTACTTACTTAGTCTTTGGCCTATATCCTAACCCGGCCTTGTTATAGACGGCTCTTTGACTGTTTATTATCATGCCAAGGTTACTAGAGCCGACTTGGAACTTTCTAAGTGCCTTAGTTAGGTCTTCTACCTTTTTCCTTAGTTCCTTGTTTTCATTTTCAAAACATGAATCATGTGACATGGTAGAATAAGCATGCAAATCTTCCTTAAGTTTTGTAGGCTCTAATCTAAGCATGACAATTTTATCTTTCAAGTCATTAATTTTACTTCTAGCTTTAGCTAAGTCCATATTGGTACTAGAAATAATTTTTACCAAAGTAGAGGAGGGTAAGCTATATACCTCACTTACCGAAGCTTCTGACTCGAATGATGATGAAGATGAGCCGCTTTCATCACTACTTGAGCTTCTCTCACCGTCCGATGACTCCATGTGGTCCACTCCCATAAGTGAAAAATGTGAAACTTGCACTTCTTCCTCCTCCGAGGATGATGGATCATCCCAAGTCGCCTTGAGGTTTGTGGCACTCTTCTCCTTTCCTTTTGTCCTCTTCTTGTCACTCCTCTTCTTTTCTTCCTTCTTTTCTTCCTTTCTCTTTAGTTGAGGACACTCATTCTTCATATGCCCCTCTTGGTGGCAGTTTGTAGCAGATAATGACTTTTGCCTTGCTCTTACTCTTGGATCCTTTCCTAGCATAAGACTTGTTAGAAAAACTTTTAAATGCACTATGCATCTTTCTTACCATGAAGGCCTCTTGGTCGCTATCCATAGAGGCACTAGACTCCTCTGAGTCGGATGAAGAGGAGTAGATTATCTTCTTCTTCTCCTTCCTCTTCTTCTTCTCCTTTTCTGCAACAAAAGATATACCTTTCTCTTTGGCCGAAACATTAGCTTGCTCATGCAATTCAAACTCGCAAAATAAATCATCTAATTTAACTATAGACAAATCCCTTGATACTTTGTAGGCATCAACCATTGATGCCCACAAGGTTGTTCTCGGGAAAGATTGTAAAACGTACCTTACGAGATCCTGATTTTCAACTTTATCTCCAATCACATGGAGTTCGTTGATGATCTCCTTTACCATTCCATGCAACTGGCTCACGGTCTCGTTGGTCTTCATGGATAGGGATTGGAGTTGGGCAACAAGTAGATCCTTCTTTGCCATTCTGGACTCGTTGGACCCTTCATTGAGTTCAACAAGTTTCTCCCATAATTCTTTGGCGCTCTTGATTGACCCCACCTTGTTGGGTTGCTCCTTTGAGAGCCCGCACTGAAGTGTGGTGGTAGCCTTTGCGTTGGCTTGCGCCTTCTTCATAACCTCCTTCGACCATGCTCTCATAGGTAATGGCTCTCCTCTTTCGTCGACGGGTGCATCGAATCCATCTGCAACACTTATCCAATTTTCAATATCATTCATCAAATAATATTGTATTCTACCTTTTCAGTAAGCGAAATCGTTCCCGTCGAAGAATGGAGGTCATGCAGTACTGTAACCCTCTTGAAACATCATTTTCTTTTTCTCCGGTCGACGGTGAGTTCTCTCGAAGCGAACCGGCTCTGATACCAATTGTATGATCGAATCCGTTTGCTAGAGAGGGGTGGGGGGTGAATAGCACATTTTCGAATTCTCTACAAAATTGTTAGCACAATACAAACAAGAATATGTAAAAACAAAAGAACAATGCTATCTCAGAGTGTTTTTACTTGGTATCCACCCGAACGGGTGACTAATCCAAGGGTCCACGTGACTGCATACTCTCCACTATGAAATCCTCCTTCAAAGGTGGAGAAACCTTTACAAACTTTGTCTTCTTCCTCTTTACAAGTTGCGATGAAGAGCGAGAGGAAGATCCGATCAGTAGGGGCACGAACAACACTTCAGTACAGTACAAAATTGTACCGTTCATGTGCGGAAAGCCCCCTTTTTAGAAGCAGGACAACTTCGCAAGCTATCCAATTTCATACCAGTCGACTGCCCCTGGGGCAGTCGACTGGCCTAGCATTAATTGATAGCCAACGGCTAGCCAACGCCCAGTTTTCGGGGAGGACCAGTCGTCTGGTCCGAGGCTGAACATTTTCTGTGAGTTTTCGCAGTCGACTGCCCTATGGCCAGTCGACTGCCCAGCCTCTCCACTCACTTACAGCCACTCTAAACACTCTCCTTCACGTGTGCCTTCAGGTCTGCTCCCTTGGCTTACCCCTTGAAGTCTTCTTCCTCTGGCTATCGTCCCTCGGATGCGCACACAAGCCTTCCCTTGGCTTGCCTCCATGCCACCCTTCACGTGTGTGATAAGTGTTATTTTATTGATCATTTCAGATTTTTAAATATATGTTTGACTCACATTTTACTTGCTTAATATTGAATTTAGCCTAGGTTTCATGAATCTATTCTATTTTGTACCTAATTGTAAATTTTGATACATTTGAATTGTTTTGCCATTAAATTATTGATCTACTTTTGCAGGTTTGGAAGGATCATAGACCTAGGTCATGTTGGGTCTGGAATTGAGTCAGAAACGAACCCGGATCAAGTGATCAAGCATCAATTAATATGGACCATCCGATTCTAAAATGGCTAGATCTAAGCCATTTGAGAACTCCTGGTTAATCCGAGCTGAGGTTGAGGCTAATCAATAAGTCAGATCAAGATCTGATGGTTTCATCCAAATCAGAGATCGTTTAACCATTGGATCAAGCTTAGGAGAATCTAGACCGTCCATTCAAAGATCAAGATGATCTGAACCATCCGTTGCAAGTCTAGAGGATCCGAGCCACTGAGAGATAGATCCTGACTCTTGATCAAGATCTGGAATGTTTGATCTAAATCAGACAAGGATCAACCGTTGGATGAGTGTTGGCTAATCTGAGCCGTCCACTGTCAAACCATATAAACCGCTTCCTTTGATTCGGATCGGGGTTGCGTCTTCACCGTAGCCTTCGTTTTTCTTCACGTTTTCAGCTGTTCTTTGTTTCTTCTGCAATTTTCTTCATCAGAGGGCGTGACCACTTCAATTTCAACTTTAGATCAAGGTCTGGATCGTTGGGAAGGGTTTTCTTTGGAGATTCTAGCTCAAATTTGTGCCAAAACAGAGCTGATTGAGGGTTTCATCAGTTCTGTGATCCAATCTTGATTTTGTGCCATTTTCATCCATTGGAGCTATTTGGAGATTTCTCTAGTGCTCCGATCATCACCAAATCATCATCGCACTTCTACTTCGCGAAATCGAGGAGATCGGAGAGGTTTTCTTCACCTGAGTGCAGTTTGTGAGCAGGATCGACACAGAGGCAGATTTTTCCATTGATCTGTTGAGCTGAAGGGGTTCTTGGCTTGCTCTTGTGTGACGGCAAGTGGATCTCGAGCTAGGGAAGGAATCGGAGTTTAATTTCTTTATGAATTTCAATTTTCTGTCAGTAGTTTGAATTCCAGCTGCCATTTCATTTCTGTTTTCGTATCAACTACTGTAATTTTTATTTCTGAATTGTTCCAACCTTAATTAGGTTTCATTCTGCAAGGTAATCAGTTAGGGAGTTTGTTTAGTGAACGATAGTTGCAATTTCAGTTCAATTCTTGTTTCATTTCTTACGTATCAGCCCTGTTTCAGCATAACAGTTCCTTAATTGCGTATCAGGTTTATTTTCAGTTTCTGAATGTTTGTATCAAACTAGCTTAGCTCTGTCTTCTGAATTTACCTTGAAGTACGTTTCATTTACATAGTCATTGAATTCAATTGCTGCATTTGATCTTATTGGTAGCGTATCAACTCTAGTTTCTGCAAATCAGCTTGTTTTATGTTTGAATCAATTCTGCATTTAATTTCAGCTTACCTTGTATCAATTTCAATTTCTTGCGTATCAGTTTATGTTCTGAGTATCAATTGATAGTATTTGAATTGAGAATCAACGAACATTGGTTTTTCTTCTGAATTTTCATTGCAGTTTGTTTCATTTCTATAGCATTTGGAATCAAATTCTGAGTATCAGCTTTATTGCAAATAGGTCTGAATATCTGAAAGTCGGTTCCATTTCTGCAATTTTTAGATTGTAGATGCTGAGTTGGTATCAAGTTAAGCATTAGTTCCTTTGAATTATTTCGGAAATTAGATTTGTGCTCTTGAACATAGTTATTTTGTTTGTTCTATTTTTGAATTGTAGCTGCATTCCTAAATTCAGGTTCTACCTTGCTGCATTTCATTTCTGTATTTGATTCATTTCTGCATATCAATTGGGCTCTGAATTTTTGTTCCACAGTCATTTGCTTCTGCATTCATTTGCCTTTGAATTCCGCAGTAGACTTGTTTGTTCCAAACTCATTTGCTTTACATCAGTTTGTATGTTCTCCATTTAGTTCAGCTTTTGGCACTTAAGTATCTTCCTGTGTATCAAGTTGTTCAACTTAGCACTTTGTATCAAGAGCATGCTTGGACACTAATTGGTATCAAGCAATATGCTGTTTTTAGTGTGCTATGGTGCTTGAAATCAGTTAGTAGTGTAGGACCGGTGCCGTCGATAGAGGGGGGGGGGGTGAATATCGACCGTCAAAAACTTCGTAAGACTTTTGGACTTCTGGACTCAGAGCGTTAGTGCAGCGGAAACATAAAAGTAAAACAAAAGAAAACAAAACAGGGGACACAGCAGGTTTATTTACTTGGTTCCCAACCCCCCAGGGTCAGTACGTCCAAGGCCTATGTACTCGGCGTTGAGTCCACTAATAGTCTCCTTTCCGGAATTTCCGGAGGCGGAGAAACCCGTCTTACAGTGTAGAAGTTACAAAGACAAGTATTGAAAAATAAGTACAGTAACTTTAAAAGCAAACCGAGCACAGAAAGTGAAGCTCGGCCGATCTGGACCTCCGAAGTGCCGCGCACTTCCTCCTGGAGCCTCCCGGTCGTAGAACCTCGTCTTTAGCGCGTTGTCGTCGGTCATAATGAATAGAATCGTAGTTAGGAAGTGTGTCTGAAGCAGAGGGGTCGAAGCCCCTTTTATAGCACTCCTAGGGGCGCCCTGGACGTCGGGGGCGCCCCGGAAGACCCGGTCAACTCTTATCCTTGCGCCTACCTCGTCGCTGGTGATAAGATCGTTGACCAGGGCGCCCTGGACCTCCAGGGCGCCTTCATGATGGCTTATCTGTGTTTTGGGTTCGAAACTGCACATACAGCTTTGAACCAAGGCGCCCTGGACGCTCAGGGCGCCCTGCTTGACACCTGTTCTGCCTGCTTCACATTTACTATGTTTTTACACTTGGCTCAGGGCGCCCTGGCTGTTCAGGGCGCCCTGGTTGGTGAGGGCGCCCTCCATAAGCCTGCAAACTGGTTGCTTTGTCTCCGGTTCTTGTTACCTGCAAGATACACAAACACAAAGCATATATACATATAATATTAGGCTTAAGGACTTGGTTCGGACTTCAGATTTGCACGAAACCCTAGGTCGAACCGGCACGAGTTCCTATCCCCGAGAACTCGCCCTTCACCTACTCCTTTCAGGAGACGGTTGCCACCCAGCCCTTCGGGTGGACTTTTACTTAGCTTCCGATTACTCCGGATCTCGAGACGCCCAAACCCTGACCCGTCTCTACTCCTATCCTTAGTCATCGCTCAGCTAAGTTGCTTAGTCCCTCGGACCAAGTCTTCATTTCCTAGCAATCCTTCGCCAGGTGCCTAGCAGCCCTTCGCTAGGTCTTTGTTACCAAGCGGTCCTTTGCCTGGTGCCTAGTAATCCTTCGCTAGGTCTTCTATACCTAGCAGCCCTTCGCTAGGTGCCTAGCAGCCCTTCCCTAGGTCTTCTATGCCTAGTAGTCCTTCACTAGGTGCCTAGCAGCCCTTCGCTAGGTCTTAGGGTTACGATACCTAGCAGCCCTTCGCTAGGTGCCTAACATCCCTTCGTTAGGTCTTAAGGTTACAATACCTAGCAGCCCTTCGCTAGGTGCCTAGCAGCCCTTCGCTAGGTCTTGGGGTTTCGATGCCTAGTTTAACTAGGACTTTTTTTCAGCTTTGGTTACTTCTCCTTCGCTCCCCTTTGACTGTTCAACATATTACTGACTTAAGTACATTGTCAAACATTAAAACACATAAAGGAGAACATCATTGATGCAACTTGCACCAACAATCTCCCCCTTTTTGATGTTTGACAATAACTTAAGTTAGATTGGTTTAAGGGGCTAAATTACTATCCTTGGGATAGAAAAACTAAAAGGTATAGGTTTTGGGAGAGTAAAAAATTTTCTAACTGAAAAAAAATTCTAACTTAAGCACTCTCTCCCCCTTTGTCATGCATCAAAAAAACTTGCATCAACAATAAAAAACTTTGAATTTTTGTTTTGAAAATACTTAGTGCAATTTTGTTTTTAAAAAAAGTTGCATAAATTTGAAAAATGCTCTAGGTTTAAAATATAAGTACTTTGAAAAGATGATTTGTAAGGAGTGCAAGTACTTTTAAAAGATTATTTAAATCCCTTTTTGAAAAAATATAAGTATATTTTTTGAGAAATTAAGTACTTAACAATACATTTGAAAATATTTTTTTTTTCAAAATTAAGAATATTGGTTTTGAAAGACATAAGTACTTTTTTTTGAAAATATTTTACTTGATTGAGTTTCTTTTCCAGTCTGACACCATCCTAGGAAACCTTGTTGACCACAAGGGCATTTCCTAAGTGTCTTAGAAAGTTTTCAAACAAGTAAATATTATTATAAATTTTTAAGAAAAATGATAATATTTCACAAAGTATGTGCTGAAAAACTGTGTGAATTTTGAAGATCTAATATTTTACTTAACTTGGTCTATTTTCCAGTCTGACACTATCCTAGGAAACCTTGTTGACCACAAGGACATTTCCTAAGTGTCCTGGGAATTTTCCAACCTAAGTAACTATTATTTCAAAATCATTTCATAAGTCACACAAATTTTAACAAGTGGTATTTTGAAAAGCATAGATTTTTAGTATTTTAAAAGCATGTAATTGAATAATTCTTTTAATTTGACCTCCCCCTAAACTTGACTCAGTCCTGGGAAGCTTGTTGACCACAAGTACTCTTCCTTTGAGTCTTAAGGTTTGATTCAAATCAAAGGAATTTTCTAATAATAAAAAATAGTTTAAGACTTGAAAAAATTTGACTCAGACTCCCCCTAAATCTGACACATCCTAGGAGTCCTTTTTAGAATATGAAGTGGACCTTCCTCTGTGTCTTTAGGGTTTATCAGAATCAAAAGAACAGGTAAACATTTGATTTTTGCAATAGGTAAAATCTTTTTCGAAAAGCCACAAGTGATAACGATTAAAGCATGATTTTCGAAAAGATATTTTCAAATAATAGTAATGTTTTTAAAGTGCAGTTTGAAAAATATGAAAAGCACTCCCCCTGCATCAGTGCCCTAAGGAACTTTAGTGTTGTCCTAAGAGGCTTGTGTCTAATTGCGTGAGTTAATCAATTTTTGAAAACAATATACCTTTTTGAAAAATGTGTAATATATATAATCAATCAGACAAGCATGAATTCCATAAAATCATTATTATGTTAAAGCTCTATTTTGAAAAATATATTTTTAGGAAAATATTCTAACAATTTTGTAAAACAATTTTGAAAAATATTTTTCAATTCATTAGTCCTTAACATCTCACCCATTTTAGATGTATCAATACAACAAGCATGATTGCCTTATAGGTGTATTGTGAGATGCTTGAATCATTTTCCATTATTAAATCTAAGATTTAATTGAAATTTATGTTAGATTCGAATTTGACAAAAGATAATTTGAATTTGAATTTCAGAAATTGGCTTCCAGGTCTTGGCGAGGCACTAGGCCTTCTTTGGCCGTAGCCTTATGGGATCATCCACCCTTTCCTTGACAAAGCCTTTTAATGAAATTTCATTTTCAAATTAAATTAGGTCATTTTCTGGTCTAACTAGCTTGGGTCTTGGATCGGTAGCTTCGGCTGGTTTCACCAGTCTAAAGAGACCAAGTAGACTTGATCTTATTAGAGTTGGTTTCCCCAACGTACTATCATCTCACCTCCTCCCAATACTATGTTGCCAAATTTCAATGATCTTTTTCTTATGACCTTTCTAAATTATGCATAAAAATTAAATATGAATGACATGTCATATATTTTAAAGGAAAATAGCAAATGCATGGCATGTCAATTATGCATGAGTCAAACAAGTCAAGACATTTTATTTTTGTTTCTAAGAATGTATCAAATTCTCGATTTGATACATATCGTGTGAACCTGTGAATATGTCAACCCACTTTGACATATTTGATTTTATTGAATTAATTGTTGCGGTTTGGGTAAGGTTTTAGTTTGGTTCAGGTTTAAGTGATTTAAGATTGGATTTAGTTGAATTAAAATTGAGTTAATTTGAATTTAATTGAATTAAAGTTGAGTTAATTTGAATTTAATAGAAAAGTGAATTAATTTGAATTAATTGAATTAAATTGAATTAATTTGAATTAAGGTGAATTAATTGAATTAATTTGAATTTAAGTGGATTAATTTGAATTATTTGAATTTAATTGAATTTAATTGAATTTAAGTGGATTAATTCAAATTATTTGAATTTAATTGAATTTAATTGGATTAATTTGAATTTAATTGAATTTAAGTGGATTAATTCGAATTATTTGAATTTAATTGAATTTAATTGGATTAATTTGAATTAATTTGGATTTAATTTGGATTTAATTTGAATTAATTTGGATTTAATTTGGATTTAATTTGAATTAATTTGAATTTAATTTGGATTTAATTTGAATTTAATTTGAATTTAATTTGGATTTAATTTGAATTTAATTTGAATTTAATTTGGATTTAATTTGAATTAATTTGAATTTAATTTGGATTTAATTTGAATTTAATTTGGATTTAATTTGAATTATTTGAATTTAATTGAATTTAAGTGGATTAATTTGAATTATTTGAATTTAATTTGGATTTAAGTGGATTAATTTGAATTATTTGAATTTAATTGAATTTAAGTGGATTAATTTGAATTATTTGAATTTAATTTGGATTTAATTTGAATTAATTTTGAATTTAATTTGGATTTAATTTGAATTAATTTGAATTTAATTTGGATTTAATTTGAATTAAATTTGGATTTAATTTGAATTAATTTGAATTTAATTTGGATTTAATTTAAATTTAATTTGAATTTAATTTGAATTAATTTGAATTAATTTGGATTTAATTTGAATTTAATTTGGATTTAATTTGAATTAATTTGAATTTAATTTGGATTTAATTTGAATTTAATTTGGATTTAATTTGAATTAATTTGAATTTAATTTGGATTTAATTTGAATTAATTTGGATTTAATTTGGATTTAATTTGAATTTAATTTGAATTAATTTGAATTTAATTAGGATTAAATTAAGATTTAATTCGAATTTAATTAGGATTAAATTAAGATTTAATTCGAATTTAATTAGGATTAAATTAGGATTTAATTCGAATTATAATGATTAATTAATAATTATGGGTTTAAATTCATCATTTTTATTATTTCAAAAATTTCTTCTTCATTTTTGTCTTTCTTTTCAAGTTTTTCTAATAATTTTGATTTATTTGAATTTTTATAATTTTTATTGATTATGGCCTTTATCTTAGAAAATTCTATCTCCTCCTCAAGATTAAATTTTTCAATATCCTCACAGTAGGTGGAATAAATTGGGCCACTAGTTAATGTTTTATAATAATATTCAATATTATCTATGATTAAACTATTATCTAGGAGAATTTTATATTCAAAATTATCCTCAGAATTATCCTCAGATATATTTTCCATATTTTTAATATTTATCTCTAGATTATCTTTAAGAATTTCAGAATTGATTTCTGAATTAATCTTGAGATTTTCAGGATTAATTTCGGATTTATCCTTAGGATTAATTTTGTCTGAGTTAGAGTTAACTTTATCAGAAAAAATTTTATCAGATAAATTATCAGAATTATCAAAATTAATTTTATAAGATAATTTATCAGAATTATCTGAATTAATTTTATCAGATAAATTATCAGAATTATCAGAATTAATTTTAACAATTTCTGAATTGATATTCTGAATTAGACAATTAATTTCTAATATTTTGGTTATATTCACATTATGTAACTGATTATTTAAAATATCTAATTGACTATGCAATAATTCTAACTTCTCAGGAAAATTATCTAAATTATTAAAAGACATTGCAGGAATTTGTAAAACTTTTGCAACATAAATTTTACGTATCTTTCCCGGACATTTGTTTTTGTAGTGTCCGAATTTTTCACATTTGAAGCATCGTACGTGATCCTTGTTCTTCCGGACTCCTGGCGCTGGTATCTCCTTTGCCGCCGGTGACGAACGATTCTTACGAGTAGTGCACTGATTTTTGTAGTGCCCTCTCTCCCTGCACGTGAAACAAATAATATGGAATTTAAAATTTGACATTAAAATTAAATTATACCTGATTCACCCCTGGGCTCCCCCTCAACTCCTGGCGTCTTTGCTCCGTCGGCGGTTAGTCCGGTGAAGAGCGGCTCGGCTCTGATACCAATTGTAGGACCGGTGCCGTCGATAGAGGGGGGGGGGGTGAATATCGACCGTCAAAAACTTCGTAAGACTTTTGGACTTCTGGACTCAGAGCGTTAGTGCAGCGGAAACATAAAAGTAAAACAAAAGAAAACAAAACAGGGGACACAGCAGGTTTATTTACTTGGTTCCCAACCCCCCAGGGTCAGTACGTCCAAGGCCTATGTACTCGGCGTTGAGTCCACTAATAGTCTCCTTTCTGAAATTTCCGGAGGCGGAGAAACCCGTCTTACAGTGTAGAAGTTACAAAGACAAGTATTGAAAAATAAGTACAGTAACTTTAAAAGCAAACCGAGCACAGAAAGTGAAGCTCGGCCGATCTAGACCTCCGAAGTGCCGCGGACTTCCTCCTGGAGCCTCCCGGTCGTAGAACCTCATCTTTAGCGCGTTGTCGTCGGTCATAATGAATAGAATCATAGTTAGGAAGTGTGTCTGAAGCAGAGGGGTCGAAGCCCCTTTTATAGCACTCCTAGGGGCGCCCTAGACGTCGGGGGCGCCCCGGAAGACCCGGTCAACTCTTATCCTTGCGCCTACCTCGTCGCTGGTGATAAGATCGTTGACCAGGGCGCCCTGGACCTCCAGGGCGCCTTCATGATGGCTTATCTGTGTTTTGGGTTCGAAACTGCACATACAGCTTTGAACCAAGGCGCCCTGGACGCTCAGGGCGCCCTGCTTGACACTTGTTCTGCCTGCTTCACATTTACTATGTTTTTACACTTGGCTCAGGGCGCCCTGGCTGTTCAGGGCACCCTGGTTGGTGAGGGCACCCTCAACACTGGGGGCGCCCTCCATAAGCCTGCAAACTGGTTGCTTTGTCTCCGGTTCTTGTTACCTGCAAGATACACAAACACAAAGCATATATACATATAATATTAGGCTTAAGGACTTGGTTCGGACTTCGGATTTGCACGAAATCCTAGGTCGAACCGGCACGAGTTCCTATCCCCGAGAACTCGCCCTTCACCTACTCCTTTCAGGAGACGGTTGCCACCCAGCCCTTCGGGTGGACTTTTACTTAGCTTCCGATTACTCCGGATCTCGAGACGCCCAAACCCTGACCAGTCTCTACTCCTGTCCTTAGTCATCGCTCAGCTAAGTTGCTTAGTCCCTCGGACCAAGTCTTCATTTCCTAGCAATCCTTCGCTAGGTGGCTAGCAGCCCTTCGCTAGGTCTTGGGGTTTCGATGCCTAGTTTAACTAGGACTTTTCTTCAGCTTTGGTTACTTCTCCTTCGCTCCCCTTTGACTGTTCAACATATTACTGACTTAAGTACATTGTCAAACATTAAAACACATAAAGGAGAATATCATTGATGCAACTTGCACCAACAAGTAGTGCATTCGGATTGTCTCTGAACCTTATCATCCATGTACGCATTAGTTGCTTTTAAAGTTTGTAGCTAGCAATTGTTTTAAGCTAGTTTGTTCCTGGAAATTGCTAGCACTGCTGTTATTCACTTACTGATCATTTGGATTGCATTTGATATAAAATTTTTTCCCAAGTTTGGCTACTTTGCATTGGTGGATTAAATTCACAATTGGTTGAGTTCATTAGTGAACTTTGTCTAGTTTAACTTCATTTAGTTAAGTTTCCTTGTTTATCATTGCTTTTCCATTTCTAATTGAAACCAAACCCCAGATTTTATTTGAAACCCAAAAATATCAACGACACATAACTCAAGCTCGAATCAAACAACCTTAACTAGCCCTAGGAAAAATACGACCTATGGTCCCTTTACTACATTTTATTCTTTGTTAGCAAAAAGAGTTTCTAGCTTTACACATATCTAAATTTGAGACCCACATTCGTGACAGCCTAGTTCGGGTCCATCAGTGTACCCTTGAAGTCCACTTCCCTGCTTGCCCTTGGAGTCCACCTCCCTCAGCTCTCGTCCCTCGGATATGTTCTCTATGTGTGATTCTCCAAGTCCTGCAAACTCAATCATGTTGGATCGAGAAATGCGAGAGAGGGGGGGGGGGTGAATGTCGCAATTCGTTCGGATTAAAAAGAGCGGGAACACAGCGGAATAGAATAAAATCAGACAATTCGAACACCAAGATTTTTACTTGGTTCGGAGCCTGGGTCGACTCCTACTCCAAGGCCCACGGTCGTTGACCGTTTACTATGGGCAATACTATAATCGCGCAAAACAATTTTACAAAGATTGATTACAGTAAATTGCAGTAAGAAAAAAACAGCTTTTCTTTGTTACCGACGTCCGGTGTAGATCGAAGTTCCTGAGCAGTTGGACGTCGCCGGCGCTTGTATCTCGAGTCTGGAGGGTTCTGGAGCAGAGCGCGGGAGCAGAAGAGCGTGATTGCGTTCAATGGAATTGATCTTCTTTGAAGAGGGTCGAGGCCCTCTTTATATAGGGCAGGGGGCGCCCAACATGCTCGGGGCGCCCCCCACGTGGCTGCAGATCCGGCGATGCTCCAGTCAAAGCTGATCTCGTTATCTTCGGGATTGTTTTTGACTGGGGCGCCCGACGCGCACGGGGCGCCCGATTGACCGGTCAAAACCTTATCACCGAAGCTTCGCGAGGGTGAGCTGCGGCCGCCTTCAGTAGCGTGGCACAGTGGGCGCCCGAGACATGCGGGGCGCCCGACATGCGGGGCGCCCGACACACGCGGGGCGCCCGACATGCGCTGCTGTCGGGGCGTTTTACCTCTTTGCTGACTTGGGTTGACTCTGGGGCGCCCGACACATCCGGGGCGCCCTACTCAGCTACGGCCTCACTCCTTTGAGGCTCTCTGAGCTGCAGAAACACAGTCCTTCGGTCCTGCATCCAGGGTTAGTCCAAAACAGCAAATAATAAGTTAGTTAAAACAGCCTTAGCTGTCTTGGTTCTGACTTTGGATCTCCAAAATGGAGCCCTAGGTCGAACCGACGCCTAATGTTCCCTCGAGGGGAACGCGTCCTCACCTACTCCTCTCGGGAGAGTTTTACCTGGTGCCAACCGGATCCTCCAGTTGGACTTTTGCCCAGCAGTCCTTCGCCAGGTCTTGAGTTACCAAGCTTTCCTTTGCTTGGTGCCTAGCAGCCCTTCGCTAGGTTTTCTTCTGGCAGCCCTTCGCCAGTTTTCTTCTGGCAGCCCTTCGCCAGTGCCTAGCATTCCTTTGCTAGGGCTTGTCCTATCTGGCAGTCCTTCGCCAGTGCCTAGCATTCCTTCACTAGGGCTTTTCCTGTACACTCAAGTAGCATTGTTAGATAACAAATAACCCTTAACTTTTGAACCTTTTTGCCAATATCAAAACACAGGTTTGACTTGGGTGCATACTGCACCAACAAATCATACATATCAAATACAACATAACACCCTAACCTTAAACTTATTGGTACACACATCAAAACCAAGATCTTCTTGATCAATCTTGGGTCGATTGCCTCAACAAATGGAGCACCTAAGAAGATGGAAAAAGGAAGAAAGGAAGAGGAGCTCACATTAAGGAGGAGCTACAAGGGTAAGGGAGGTAATTCTTAACTTTACTTATGCTCAAAATGCTTGTACAAATGCTAGAAATGTTAATAATTGCTTGCCCATGCGTGTTTTTGGTTTCAAATATCATGATAGAAATAGAAGTACTATTGCATGCCAAAATACCAAAAATTCTATGTTTCATGATAAATATAGGATTTCTAGACCTGAGGACCAAGGCATTAACCCTAAGAAAGGGAGACACATGTTGGATCGAGAGAACCGATAGAGGGGGGCTGAATATCGAAAAACGTTCGGATTTAGGTAAAGAGAAATTGCACAGCGGAAGATAAAAGCAAACACGCGAACACAGTAATTTTTTACTTGGTTCGGAGCCTAGGTCGACTCCTACTCCAAGGCCCACGATCGTTGATTGTTTACTTTGGGCAATTCTATATGAGGCGTAAAATCAATTTACAAATATAGATTACAGAATAAGTGCAGTAAACTTAACAAAAAGGAAAAACTCTTCTTTTACCGACGTCCGATGTAGGTTGTCTTTTTCGGAGCAGCGGGACATCGTCGGCTCGAGTTGGAAGGTTTCCGGAGCGAGGCGCGAGAGCAGAAGAGCGTAGAAGCGTTGATTGAAAGTGTTGTACTGAAGCCTTGGTTCGAGGGTCTTTTTATAGGGCCTGGGGGCGCCCGGGACGTCGGGGGCGCCCCCCACGTGTCATCCGATCCGCCTTGGTCTCGGTCAGCTTCTGATCCCTTTATCTTCAGGATCCGCTTTGACCAGGGCGCCCGGAGCGCTCGGGGGGACCGCATTGACCGGGTCAAAGCTTATCCCTTGGCTTTGCAGGCTTCTGGTTCGTAGGCTTGCATTTGGGGGCGCCCGGGACGCTAGGGGCGCCCGGGAGCAGCAGGGGCGCCCGGGAGCACGGGGGCGCCTCGCCCAGCAGCTGTTCGAAGCCTTCCTTACTTACATTGTTTTGTATGCACCTTGGGGGCGCCCGGGATACTCCGTGCTCCCTACTCAGCCATTGCCTCACTCCTTTGAGGCTTTCTGAGCTGCAGACACTCGTTCCTTTGGTCCTGCATCCAAGGTTAGTCCAAAACAACATAAAATAATAATGTGTTAGTTTATACAGCCTTAACTGTCTTGGTTCTGACTTTGGGTCTCCAAAATGGAACCCTAGGTTGAACCGACGCCTACTGTTCCCTCGACGGGGAACGCGTCCTCACCTACTCCTCTCGGGAGAATTTACCTGATGCCAACCGTTCCTCTGGTTGGACTTTTGCCTAGCGGTCCTTCGCTAGGTCTTGGATATCGAGCTGTCCTTCGCCCGGTGCCTAGCATTCCTTCGCTAGGGCTTCAGTCCCAAGCTGTCCTTCGCCTGGCGCCTAGCAGTCCTTCGCTAGGGCTTTTTACCTTGGCATTCCTTCGCCAGTGCCTAGCAGTCCTTCGCTAGGGCTTTTTACCCTGGCATTCCTTCGCCAGTGCCTAGCAGTCCTTCGCTAGGACTTTGTGTCCTGGCAGCCCTTCGCCAGGTGCCTAGCAGTCCTTCGCTAGGACTTTGTTTCCTGGCAGCCCTTCGCCAGGTGCCTAGCAGCCCTTCGCTAGGACTTTTCCTGCACACTAGAGTAACATCATTAGATCACAAATAACACTTAACTTTGAATCCTTTGCCAATATCAAAACAAGGTTCGATATGGTGCTTCCTGCACCAACAACACATGCCTAGAAAAATGGGTAGATCTAGGAATGGTCAAAATAAACTTAGTAATACTAAGGTTAGAAATTTAGAAAAGAAAAATCATGTTTTAAGAGCCAAACTTGATAAATTAGAAAAGAACCTAGATAAGCTCATTAGGGGATCCAAGGGAGTAAGGATGATACCAAATGACCAACACCCTAGAAATGGTAGGTCAGGACTAGGATACCATTCTAGGAAGTTAAATGATAAGAAAAATGGATACTCAAGGATGTCCTATGATTATATTAAAGAAAAGGTCAAAATGGCAAAGAAAAGCAAATTCAAAAGAAAGCGAGGGATATGACTAAGAAACAGGTGTATAGAGTTAAGAGAGTCATAGTTGAAGGTCAAGAAGCACCGGAGGAACATCGGTGTGGCCTTGCAATTATAAGTAAGTTACCTAGGGAGGTAACTAGAGATAGGAGCTCAAGGGAGAGTTCTAGGAGATGAAATGGGATCCATGGTCAATGGATCTCAGGAGGTTTTCTCCTAGGAGACTAGATGAACTATGAAATATGCCAAAGGGATTGGAAGGCTAAGGTTATTCTTAATCCTAGGGAATTGGCACACTAAAAAGGAAGGTTGTGAAGAAAAAGATGAAAATGGATCATAATTGGAGAAAATTGGTTTTTAATGTGTAAAAGCCATATAACCCAGTGCTAGGAATGTATTGTGGTTAGGCATTGGAAGATACATCAAGGAGAGGTCAAAATTAGGACTTTTGGATTAGTTTCAATGAAACATTTTAGATAAGTTTGAATTTAGTACCAATCTTGGGATTCGGAGTAGATTTGTTTGAAAATATATTTTTCCCAAGTAAATATAGGCTTCACAAATCTCTCCACAAAATTTTAGATTTTTTTGATATTTATGGAATTAATTAGGCATTTCTGAAATTTGCTTGAAAACCTAAAATTCAGATACCAGTCGACTCGTACAGGACCAGTCGACTGGGAACATTATGTAAGTTTTACCAGTCGACTGCCCCAGGGGCAGTCGACTGGTCTAGAGTGTGAAACGTTCTGTAAGTTTCACCAGTTGACTGCCCCAGGAGCAGTCGACTGGTCTAGAGTGAGAAACGTTCTGTATGTTTCACCAGTCGACTGCCCCAGGGGCAGTCGACTGGTACACGGGTTTTATTAAGGTTTAGACCACACAGGGGTGGCCAAAACCTAGGGTTTTGCGAGCCACCCCCGGTGACTACTTCCTCTCCCCGACCTCCTCTCTCGTTCTAAATCCCTTTCAAGCCTTAGAAACTCTTGCTTTGCCCTCTCCTATCTCAGATCTATAACTAGGGTTTGTAGAATCTTCTCTTTCAATCCGATTCTCTACTCATTGTCTTCATGCAACGATTAGGAAAGAGGTAAGATCATGGATAGTTTAAGTTTTCCCATTTAAACTATGATTTGAAGCTAATATGACCTATTTTCTTTGTTTTCTTCTTGTCTATCTTATTGTGGGACGGATTGGTATACTTGCATGTGTATGTCATGATTTAGGTTGGTCTCTAAGAGATAAAAAGGTGAGGGATCGTCCCGACAAGGTCGAGTAGAATCAGGGGAGTCTCGATTCCGATCAGTAGAGTGTCGGAAGAGGTTTGATGAAAATGAATTTGTATTAATGAGTTGCTGATACCTTAATAGGGCTTACTTTCAAGAAAAATCTCCCCAGATTGTCAAAATGATCACATATTTCAGGATAGAGTAATTAGTCTATTGTCAGCATGATATTAACTTAGACCTGTGTAAAGAATTTTATGCAAATCTCACGTGCATTGTTTCTGACAATAGCCTATATAAGTCAATGGTAGCAGGAGTCCGCATTCCCTTTTCATTCATTATTTTAGGTGAATTTTTGGGGGATAGAACATCTCAAAATGCATCCACTTATTTTCCTACTATTGTTGAGCCCCTCTCTCTCCATGATATCACCATTGATTAGATCCATATGCATTACATTAGAAGACATCGACATGATATGGAGTGTATCTTTGACGCCAAGCATATGAGTCCATTTAGTCATGTTTTGTACAAAATTGTCATAGAGTGTCTCTTGCCCATTGTCACCAAGGGGCAGGCTAGGATTAGACTGCCACATTTGGTGATGATGTATGCCTTGGAGAGGAGGCTTGACATAGATATTGCTTTGCATGTGTTTACATCCATTTGTCATTTTTCCGATAGTGTCAATGGGAAAATTTACATGTCATTCTGCTATGTCCTGACTGAGTTCCTTGAGTCCCGGAGTATCCGTACTACTAGCAGTCAGGTCCGTCACCTGTCAAAGGACTACGATCAGATTGGCACACGCTAATTATCCTTTGCAGGTATCGAGTGTAGGCAGGGAGAGTTTGTCTGGAGGCAGCGCCAGGAGTCCTCCAGCTAAGATGAGGAGCCCGCTGGTGGCGTTACACATGAGGAGTTCACTCAACTCCGATCTGATGTTCATGACCTCCGGGAGGAGGTTCATGACATCCGAGAGGAGTTCCACAGATTCTAGCAGACTCAGACTGCCATCCAAAGGGAGGTTCATGGCCTCATGGAGTTCTGCTAGGGATTTCAGTGCCAGCAGGATGAGATGATGGATATGATACGACAGCTGCATCTCACGTATCAGGCCCCTCCTCCTCCTCCTCCAAACGACGATGACATGCAGTAGTGTTGACTTGATGTGTTGGCTTGAGTGTTGAGAGTGTATTGATTAGATGTATTTTTATCTCTAAAACACTTGTTCATTTTGGAATTGTATTATTTGCTACTCCGGGGCTCTAGCCCTTGTGACATTTTTATGTTTTTTGGTCATGTATGAACTATTTGCCTATGTTTTCATGTTACGAAATTTTATGGTTTGACTTGATATTGCTTATATGGGTTGAAACTAATAAATTGCTATTGGATGATAGGCTATGGTTTTTAAGTTAAAATCCTTGGTTATGCTTTCATGATATAATATGAAATCTTATGTCATGGTTTCATATGGATTATATTGCTAAAAATCATTAGTTAATATTGAATGATAAAATTTTTCTAAATAAAGGCATAAGAGGGTTTTTCATGCATGATTATCTAGGGTTAAGAGATAAAAAGGGGGAGTCTTTGTCAAAATGAAAAATCTATAAGAAAATGGGGAATTGGAACAATTCTATATGCAAAATGATAATGGATGGGTTGAGCAAATGAATGGAAACATATATAGGTTTGAGAGTTGATACAAAATGCCAAATTTTGAGGAATTTCGAGTTTGTACCAAAAGTCAAGCATATTTGATATTTTTCATGAAACTATATTTTTCTAGGGTAGAGAATATCCTAACAAATGTACTTGCAAAATTTTAAATTTTTTGGAATTTTGTAGAATTTTCTATGCATTTCTGAATTTCGGCTGGAAAATCAGAAATGACAGTATCAATCGACTGCCTTGGGGGGCAGTCGACAGATGGTTCGGACAGAATGTGAATTGCTGATTTTTGAGGAGTTTTTTAGAAATCTGGTGAGTTCTATTTGGCACCAGGGGTGGGATTGCTTGGGGCAATCTTTTTGATGGTGTCATAGGGGGAGAACTTATGTGTTAAGTTAGGTTAACTTGACATGGGAAACTTGGTGTTATAGTGTTAAGTTGGTAGAACTTAACTTGGAGTTGTGGTGTTAAGATGGTAGAACTTAACGTGGTGTTGTGAGTGGAGTTAAGTTGGGGAGAACTTAACTTGGAGTTGTGGTGTTAAGATGGTAGAACTTAACGTGGTGTTGTGAGTGGAGTTAAGTTGGGGAGAACATAACTTGGTGTTGGCAATGAGAATTGAAAATTGAGAGAAAGCATAGGTTATGAGGGTGGTTACCTCTTGTTTGTTATGCTTTGATTTTCAATTGCTATTGCTATTGATAATTATGTTTACCTAACTTAACATATTGCCACACATCAAAATGGGGGAGTTTGTTGGAGCAATCGACCCAAGTATGATCTGGAGGATCATGGATTTTGATGTGTGTGGTTAATATAGTTAAGTTAGGGTTTGTTGTTAGACTAACATGTGTATGTGAGTGTGCAGGTTTGCAGGTACACATGGCCTTGGTTGATGTCTTCAGGTGAAGGGTGGCATGAAGGAAAGCTAGAGGCTTGCGTGGGCATCCGAGGGACCATGGGTAGAGATGATGAGCCGAGGGACGCGGACTTCGAGGCATGCGTGAAGGATGGCATGGAGGCAAACTAGAGGCTTGTGTGCGCATCTGAGGGACGGGAGCTGAAGACGAAGAGGGCGTGAAGGCAATAGATCGAGACTGCGGATTGAAGAGTCGACCAGGTCGTGAGGGTCCGAGTGACGAGTGATTGTACTTGAGGACTAAGCTGGGAGGGTTCGAGTGCGGAGAAAAATGTACTCGAGGAGTGTAACCTTAGGCTTAGTAAAGGACCAGTCGACTGCTATGGGAGCAGTAGACTGGTAAGGGCTGGCAGATTCGAATGTTGGATGTAACAGTCGAATCTGAGTGGGACTAGTCGACTGCCCCTGGGGCAGTCCTCTGGTAGCGGCCAGTTTAGACTCGAGCTCTATTTAAAGGAGCTCGTTTCATGCTACAGTTTCTTAGCGAAACTTGCTTGGTCAAAGCTTGTTAGTAGCCTATTGTGATCAGATAGTGTCCAAGAGTTGTGGAGAGGTTTCTCCACCCACAAGGAGCTATGCGATCTGTAAGTACCCCTGGTTGATTTTGATGTGATCAACCGATTTAAGTTAGGTCCTGGTATGTTTAATCCCTCTGCTAAGTGTACAGGAGCTTAGGTACGGAGGAAGTCGAGCGTAAGACGTAGCGGACGAGAAGGATTGTGCGGGGAAGTGAGCCGACGGGCTCGGTACAATCCGAGGGATGCGGAAGCTGCGGAAGAGTACGCCGGTGGAGCGAGAAGGACGTGCGCAGTGTCCGAGGGACGAGAAGCCGGGAGGAAGGACGCTTGAGGGGAGAAAGGTCGGAGTCGGGTTCGGGTGAGCCTAACTCCGGTTGGCCGGAAATCACCCAGAAGATGAACCAAAAGACTGGTCAGTTTGACCAAGTCAAACCAGACACCTGAAACAAAAAGAATTTTATTTGTTGCTATGGAGATTCGAAGCAGCAACCTCGCCTACATATATCACCAGTCTTACCGACTGGGATAAAGAAAAGATATGATTAAAGTTGTTGCGAGCAAATGATAAAGTTATTTATCTGTTGCGAGCAGAAGACAAAGTTATCTCTTAAAGGATAACTTTATCCTTTAATCAGATCCAATGGATGCAGTTTAATCCCATCCAAGATCAACCATCCAGATTACATCCATGGATCAACGGCCAAGAGAAAATTCCTCAACAATCAACAATCCAGATTTATTCTCTTAGGCTATAAATAGGCTTAGAGTTTCAACCTTTTAATTCAATCATTTTTATTCATTTCTTGTAAACTCTTAAAAGTCTAGTGTGCTATTTTTGTAAGGCTTCTCCGCCACAAGGAGATTTTTATTGAGCGTCCACTGCCTTGGAAGCAACGTTCTCTATTGCGACCAAGTTTATTTTTAAAAGACGAGTGCCTCCACTTTTATATTTTTTTAACCGTCTATTCACCCCCCTCTAGTCGGTCCAACCCGATCCAACAAGTGGTATCAGAGCTAGGGTCGCCGCAGAAGGACTAACCGCCAACTGTAGCAATTTCAAGAAAATGGTTGGAGCCGTAAATTATCCACCGAAGTTTGAGGGGGAGTTTGCGATGTGGAAGCGTCGAATGCAGGTATTTTTTAAAACTGATATTGAATTGCTAATAATTATGAAAAATAGTTTTTCAGTTCCTAAAGACAATAACGGCAAGGATAAAGAAATAGAGTCATGGACCAAGAAGGAGAAATCAGACTTTGAAGCAAATGGCAAAGCTGAATTTCATCTACTAGCCGTTATTCCAGCGCAAGAAGTTAACCGCATCGAGAATTACAACTCGGCAAAAGAGCTCTGGGAGAAATTCCTAGAATTGCATGAAGAGAAGAATAAGAAATCAGAAATCGCCGCACTGAACACAAAGAAGATCCAACTCGACGATGAGTCCTCGTCAGAAGAGTCGGAAGGTCAAAAATACGCGAGACTTGCGCTGATGGCAAATCATCAAGAAGAGAGCACTGATGAAGGGGGAGAGACGTCAGGAGAAAGTGACGACGAAAGAGGAACCTCGCTTTTCGAAAGTGATCCGGTAAGTGAGGTTTGTTTTCTTCCTCATGATCAATTATATGCAGGAGTTAAAGCCTTGCTTAAATCTAATTGTAGATTAGAAAAAGAAAATTTGAAATTGAAAAATGAATTGGCACTTACTTTCTCTTCTGAAATTTTAAAAAATGAAAATGGTAATTTGAAAAACTTAGTGCAAAAATTAGAACTTGATATTGCACATTTACGCCAAAAGAAAAATAGCTTTCCTGATAATTTAAATTGGTATTTTAAAAATCATAAGGGTCAATTTAAAAATGTGCCCAAAAGTTATATTCCGCCTAAGTTTTTAATTAATCCTGTAGACAAGAACTTATTTTGGGTTTCTAAATTTGTATTAAACTGAATTTTTTTTGTTATTATAAATGTGTGCATTGTGTTTCTCTAACAAAAATTATGTCTTTATTTTTTTATGCACAATTATGCTGTCTATCTACTGGAACTTCTTTCAAAATTTTTTGAATATTTTTTCTCTCGAAATTTGAAATTAAGAGTTTAGAGGAAAGACTCATTACAATTTTTTTTTCAAATTTTTCGAAGTATTGTTTCCAATTTTTTAAATTTTATTGTTCAAGAACTCTTGTGTGTTGGTTTGTCATTTTTGGACTTGACGAACGAATTTAAAATTCAAAATTTTTGTCCAAACTCATATCTTCATCTTCGACGTTAACAAAAAATATTTAGATTTTTTTATTGAAATATGATTTTTTTTAATTTTCAAAATTCGATAGAAAAAGATTTTGACCAGATTCGATTTTTTTTGGATCTCCTCATCAACTGTGGATTTTATCAAAAAAAAATAGTTTTTTTTAAATATTCTTTTACAAAAAAAATGGAATTAACTTTGAAAAAAATATGCCATTTTAAATTTGAAAAATCTGTGTCAACACATTTTTTTTCACTTAGAAAATTTTTTATCGCACTCAAAAATTTTTCTTCCCTACTTATATTTCCCAATTTTTTGATGTGATCAAAGGGGGAGGAATAGTACTAAGTTAAGGGGTAGAATTTTAATTTACTTGAAATTTATGTTTTTTTGAACTTAAACTGTTTACATGTATGTTTTTTTTTATTTTGATTACCCTAATTTAACTCGGATTGATACACATCAAAAAGGGAGAGATTGTAAGTACCCCTGATTGATTTTGATGTGATCAACCGATTTAAGTTAGGTCCTGGTATGTTTAATCCCTCTGCTAAGTGTACAGGAGCTTAGGTACGGAGGAAGTCGAGCGTAAGACGTAGCGGACGAGAAGGATTGTGTGAGGAAGTGAGCCGACGGGCTCGGTACAATCCGAGGGACGCGGAAGCTGCGGAAGAGTACGCCGGTGGAGCGAGAAGGACGTGCGCAGTGTCCGAGGGACGAGAAGCCGGGAGGAAGGACGCTTGAGGGGCGAAAGGCCGTAGTCGGGTTCGGGTGAGCCTAACTCCGGTTGGCCGAAAATCACCCAGAAGATGAACCAAAAGACTGGTCAGTTTGACCAAGTCAAACCAGGCACCTGAAACAAAAAGAATTTTATTTGTTGCTATGGAGATTCGAAGCAGCAACCTCGCCTACATATATCACCAGTCTTACCGATTGGGATAAAGAAAAGATGTGATTAAAGTTGTTGAGAGCAAATGATAAAGTTATTTATCTGTTGCGAGCAGAAGACAAAGTTATCTCTTAAAGGATAACTTTATCCTTTAATCAGATCCAATGGATGCAGTTTAATCCCATCTAAGATCAACCATCCAGATTACATCCATGGATCAACGGCCAAGAGAAAATTCCTCAACAATCAACAATCTAGATTTATTCTCTTAGGCTATAAATAGGCTTAGAGTTTCAACCTTTTAATTCAATCATTTTTATTCATTTCTTGTAAACTCTTAAAAGTCTAGTGTGCTATTTTTGTAAGGCTTCTCCGCCACAAGGAGATTTTTATTGAGCGTCCACTGCCTTGGATGCAACGTTCTCTGTTGCGACCAAGTTTATTTTTAAAAGACGAGTGCCTCCACTTTTATATTTTTTTAACCGTCTATTCACCCCCCTCTAGTCGGTCCAACTCGATCCAACACGATCTAGTCGGAGGTGCTCCGGGGAATCATCCACCGACGGATTAGGGATCGCCCACCTTACGGGCAGCCGTGGAGTAGGAGTTTATCTTCGAACCATGTAAATCGTGAGTATCTTCTTGTTGTTAGTTTTATTTTTATTTAGTATATTCCGCTTGCACACTAACAACGTAGGTAGAAGAGTTCGAAAATTGTTATTCACCTCCCTCTAGCATACGTTAACGATCTTACATACGTCACTTGGTATTAGATACTTCAGTGATTGGATCTAGTGCTAGTGCCAGATTGTTCGTCTAGCCCTAAGAGCCAATCAAGAATCGATTGACTTAGGTCATAAAGTATCATATCATATGAATAAAAGGCAATGATTTGGTTATTATATTTACTTCATACTTGTGTCAGCTGAATAAATATAATAATTTTCTAGAATAATAGGTTATAATCTATAGCACATCAATTGGTTTAATTGATTGTGAGAGGCTATAGATGTTAGTAGGAGCCCTAGAGCCAATTATGTGATGATTGACTAGGGACTTTATGTAAAATGTGTATACTGAAAGACATGATTTCTTTTATATGAACATCTTCATTTTGAAAAAAAAAGAATCACTACTACACTAGGTGCATGTTTATATTAGTACATGCATAAAGTCTATTACTTTGCATTGTAGATAACATGGTGTGTGGTGTCACATGAAAGACCATGTTATCAGTTCCTTGCCTAGTATAAGTAGAGACTCACAACCGAGATAGAATTAGACAAACCATCAGGATGGTTGTAGTGTAATTAGGTGTGGTTGGTCTTGACCATAGAATAACACTAGTGTGCTTTGAGTACATTAAGCAGGACCAAAACCAGAGGTTATCCAATTTGTACTGGCTTTTATAATTGGATAGGACCTCAGATTTTATTATGGAGTATGATCCCTTAATCCCGATATAATAAGAGGCATATATTATTAATTATTGTCTCTTTGATTTACCAATGGGCGAGATCTATTCTGTTAGATCGATAGGCCCGGTAAGTTGGGAGATAATATTAATAATATGATGTGCTATTGATTATTGATGGAATCCGTGTCCTGGTGAGTCGGGATGATGATGCCCCCTTGATGAGCTCAAAAGGTTCATCATGCTAAACCCTGCAAGTGGATTTGATCCGACATGATGATTAGGTTGAGTGGTACTAATCAAGGATCCAGAAGTTAATTAATTTGAATTGTTAATAATTTAAATTAATTAACGGGCATTTGATATCTTAAACACGGGGGGATGAATGACTCGTAATATGTGGAGCCCATATGAAAATATGGGGGTTGGTGAGGAAGTTCAATTAAGATCTTTTAGTGGAATGAATCTTAATTAATGGATCGGTTTAGATCCATTGGTGGGCCAAAATCCAACTCCTCCTCTTGGTCCCTACCTTAGCCCTATAAATACCCACGGAGATCATGAAACCAAGGCTTGATCCAAGAGATTACTCCCAAGGCCTCTCCTCTCTCTCTCTCTCTCTCTCTCCTCTAGGTTTCGGTCGGCACAAAGGGAAGGAGGCTCATCTCCTTCACTTTTCCTCTTCCCTTCTCCATCAACATTCGTCTAGGATCACCAGGGATAAGGAAGGGATCTTCCCTTGCCTTTGTGGTGGTCGGCGGCGAGGGAGCAAGGGTCAGCGGCCGAAGGGAGGTCGCGCAAGAGGAGGTGCGACGGCGCTGCAAGATAGAGGGAGGTGGACTTTGTTCGGCCGGTTGGGAGAGGAAGAAGAAGATCTTCTTCTCCTTCCTCTTGAGGTGAGCTGTTGGTCCGGAGCTCCTTGGGCAGCTGATGGACCCGGGATAGGTGTCACGAAAGTGGGTCTCAAAATTTAGATGTGTGAAAGCTGGAAACCCTTTTTGCAATCAAAGTATGAAAACGTAGTAAAGGGGCTACAGGTCGTATTTTTCCTAGGGCTAGTTGATGTTGTGCGATTCGAGGTTGTATTTCTGTGTCGTTTATATTTTTTGGGTTTCAAATAAAGTTTGGGTTTGGGTTGCAATTCAAAAATGAAACACAATGAAAAAGCAAGGAAACTTAACTAACTTAGCTAATGAGATAAATGCACTAATGAATTTAACTAAGGGAAAACTTAATCTACCAATGCACTAAACCAAATGTGAAGAGCAAAATTAATCCTAAGTGCAATCTCAATGCTAGGCAAGTGAATAAAAATAGTGATCACAATTTCTGTAAGCAAACGAATTCAGTGACATGCTGCCCTTGATACCAAGTGCAGAAATTAAAATAAACATGATACAATGAAAAGAGAATTCGTGTGCCAATAGCTGAAGCTAAATGATTAAGCTGTAACCTAGCAAATCTGAATGGCTGATTGATTCAAAAACATTGCAGAACTGGAGGAAAAATGCATCAACTGCGTGGAATGCAGAAATCCAAAGCTACACATGCAAAAATGAGCTGAAGAAAATGCTGAAATAAACTGCAGAAACACTAATGCAGAAAATGGATTGCAGGAATGCAGATTGCAGAAATTCTGAGCAACTAAACGCAAATCACGCAAGCAGATGAATTCAAATGCTGAAATCTAAATGCATTACTTCACTGACACAACTCAAAAATGATAGCTGACAATGTGCAAAAAAAGAGATGAACTAGTAGATATTGAAATCCAGCTGTAGAAATGGAGATTGATGCAAAATAAGCTGAACTGAAAATGCAGAAATAAAACCAAATTGCTAAACAAACTCAAATCAATTGCATTAGTAAACTAAATGTTGTCTTCAATTGCAGGCATCAAAACTAAACATAACTGAATTCGAAGAAACTGCAAAAATTCAGAAACTAAGTTGGAAATGGCAAAACAGGGCTGATACGCAAGCTACAGCTGATACGCAAGGATTTAAGCAGAAAATAACTGAAATTAAACACAATTATCCACTAGACAAGCTTCCTAAACTACTTGACTTGAAGGATATAAACCTACTTAAGCAGAAACAATTAAGAAACAAAATCTAAGTGCTGATACAGAAATTTCAGAACTGAAGTTGAGTGCAGAAATAAAATTACAGCTATCACAATGAAAATTAACTACAGAACTAATCCTCAACCCTTCCCAAGCTCAAAATCTCCTTGTTCGTCACGCAAAGGCTGGCCTCGAACCCCTAAGCTCAGCAAATCAGTGGAAATCAACTTCAATCTATCAACTCTGCTCAATCTGCATCAGCTGGGAAAATTCCAATCCAATCTTCTCGATCTCAGTGGATGGGATTGCGATGATGAGTTGAGAATCATCTGAGCTCACCTGAGAACCCCTACAAGTGGCTCAGCTACTCGTAAATGGATTGTGGATGAGAAACGAGTGATCGGACCACAAAGCTGTCGAAACCCTCAAACACCTCTGTCCGGATGAAAACTGAGCTAAATTCTCCATCAAAGCTATCTCCAATTATTCAAATCTTCATCTAGGGTTGAAGTTGAGGTGCTCACGCATTCAAACTAAAGAAATTGCAAACAAAACGAAGAAGAACGAAGACGATGAATAGTTGCGGTGAAGACGCGACGAGGAAGAAAGCTAGGCAGAATTTGATTAAATACATTAGCAATGGACGACTCAGATTGATTTAAAAAATCTAACGGCTGATCTTCATCCGATCTGAACCAAATTTTGATGATGTTGATCAAGGGTCAGGATCTGCCTTGGGGTAGCTCGGATCCTTCAGATTTGCAACGGATGGTCCAGATCAACCTAATCTTTGAATGGATGGTCTAGAGCCCTCTGAGCTTGATCCAACAGTTGAATGAGCTCTGATTGGAATGAAACCTTCAGATCATGATCAGAGTGCTTGATCAGCCCTAACCCTAGCTCGGATCTCCTCAGATGGTCCCAGATAGCCGCTTATGAATCGGACGACCCAGATTAATCCGAAGCTTGATAACTCGATCCGGGTCCACTTCCGACTCAAGTTTGACCCAGTATGCCCTAGGTCCAGGATCCTTCATGCCTACAAAAATAGATCAAAAATTTAGTGGCCAAATAATCCAAATATGTACAGATTTGCAATTAAGTCCAAAATAAAAGCAAGTTCTAAAATCTAGGATAATTTCACAATTAAGCAAGTAAAACATGGGTCAAACATGGATTTTAGAAACCAAAATAATCAATAAAATGGTACTTATCAGCAACTCCGGCGGTCGGCGACGCAAAGGGAGAGGAGGGAAGGTTGCGGTGAGAAAACCCCTAGGAGCTAGGGTTTGGTTTTCGACCAAGTCAAGAAGAAGATCTCGGTTGGAGTGCCTCGGTGATCTCGGTTCTCGGTAGACCATCGCCCACACGACGTCCGAGAAGGGAGGGGCATAAGGTAGAAGGTCGCGAGGTGATCGGGAAGGTATAATTCTTTCCCAAATTCCTTACGTTATTATCTGTCATGTTTTAATTGCCTTGCCATTTTATGTTAATTATTTAATTGTTTTGATTTTGTATCATAGCTAATAATTAAATAATTGGACCCCGACCATAAACACAAAAGCCGACGATCCACTCGTCACCTTTTTCACGGTCGAACGGTCAAGCAAATTACAAGGCTCAATCATTGTGATTGGCCAAATTGTAATTTGGATCGTTCGATATGGCACGAGATGGTCGTTGGGAGATGGGTCTCCATTCGGATTAATTTTTTAATCAGTAGACATGGAGAGGTAGCTCAAGGACGACCAAGTTTTCGCTAAGGAAATCCACCAAGCCATACCCAACATTTTATGTATCATATTCTATCATTAATAAATGCATGTTTGTTTATTATACATTATATTTGTGCCAAATAACTAAGTATAATAATGTCCTTGGATAGTAGGTTCTTATCTACATCATATCGATTGGTTGAATCGATAGTGAGATGATATAGAGAATAATACACCAAACCATTCCTAGTCAAGCATTAATATTCAAGGACAATATTAATGTATAAAGACTAACTGTTGGGGCAATCTGTGGTCTGGAGTGACCATGTGTTTTGATGTTTGGGTAAAGGGTTTAAGTTAGGTTCACCCTTGAGTTTAATATGTGTATTTGAGTGTGTAGGTTTTGCAGGATACACATGGACTTAGTTGGACGGCTTCGGGTATGGTGAAGGATGACATAGAGGCAAGCCGTGGGCTAGTGTGTGCATCCGAGGGACCATGGATATAGCAGGGATGATGAGCCGAGGGAACCGAACTTTGAGGCGTACATGAATGATGGCATGGAGGCAAGCCGATGGCTTGTGTGCGCATTTGAGGGACGAGGGCCAAAGTCGAAGAGGGCTTGAAGGTAACAGGTCAAGGCTGCTGGAGCAGGGACGATGAGCCGAGGGACACGGACATCGGGGCATGCGTGAAGGATGGCATAGAGACAAGCCGAGGGCTTGTGTGCGCATCTGAGGAACGGGAGCCGAAGACGAAGTGGGCGCGAAGGCAACAGATCGAGACTGCTGGTGAAGAGTCAGTTGGGTCGTAAGGGTTCGGGTCCTGAGGGAAATGTACTCGGGAAATCCTAGGGTTCGAGTGCTGAGAGAAATATACTCAGGAAGGGGAAACCATAGGTGTGGAAGTGGACCAGCCGACTGGTGTCTGGGCAGTCAACTGGTATATGCCACATAAAGATCAGTCGACTGCTAATGGGGCAGTCGACTAGTGGTGGTTGGAAATTTGAACGTTAGGCTTGCAACGGTCGAATTTAGGTGGGACCAATCGACTGGTAGCAGTCTTCTCAGCCTAGAGCACTATTTAAAGGGGCTCGATTTTGGCTGAGACTTTTTGACGAAATTGGCTTTGGTTAAAGGCCAATTAGTAGTCTAAGAGCTCAGGAGTGTTGTTTGGTTTGTGGCGAGGTTTCTCCACCCACAAGGAGCTACACGAGCTAGCCGGAGGTCTTCCGAGGAGTCATCCACCGACAGATCAGGATTGTCCACCTTACAGACAACCGTGGAGTAGGAGCTTCATCTCCGAACCACGTAAAGGTGACATGTTAGCATTTGCTTGAGTTTGCTATTGTTATTTCCGCTTGCGCACGATAACATTGTAGGAAGAGAAAATCGAGAAAGTGCTATTCACCCCCCCTCTAGCACACGGTAAGATCCTTACAAGTAGTATCAGAGCGAAAGTTCGCTCATCTACGGACTAACCGCCGAGAGAGAAAAAAACTATAGGAAGATGGAATCAGAAGGTCCACTAGGATGGGATATTCGAATTCCACCTCCATACGACCAAGATGACTTCAATTATTGGAGGAAGCGGTTGGAGACGTGATTCCAAATGGATTTAAATCATTGGACCGCATTGGAAGTGTCATTTGATGTTCCAACGGATAAGAAGGGAAAACGCCTTCGACCTCGGTATTGGACCAAGAGTCAAACGAAAGAAGCGGAGGCGGATAAGGAGGTAACTAGAATTGTATTAAATTTATTACCTTCAAATATTGTGTCAAATGTTGAGGCAATCTATGGTCCGTAGTGACCATGAGTTTTGATGTTTGGGCAAAGGGTTTAAGTTAGTTTTTCCCTTGTGATCAAATATGTGTATGTGAGTGTGCAGGATTACAGGTTTACACATATTGACTTAGCTGGACAGCTTCGGTATGGTGAAGGGTGGCAGGGATGATGAGCTGAGGGACACGGACTTCGAGGCATGCGTGAAGGATGGCATGGAGACAAGATGGAGGCTTGTGTGCATCCGAGGGACGGGAGCCGAAGATGAAGAGGGCACGAAGGCAACAGTCAAGGCTGCTGGTGAAGAGTCAGCTAAGTCATGAAGGGACGAGAGCTGAGGGAGGAGGACTCTAAGGGCAAGCCGGGAAGTGGACTTCATGGGCACACGTGAAGGGTGACATGGAGACAAGCCAAGGGAAGGCTTGTGTGCACATTCGAGGGACGATAGCCGGTGGAAGAAGACTTCAAGGGGCAAGCCAAGGGAGTGTACCTGAAGGCACACGTGGAGGAGGGTCGTTGAAGTGAGAAAGAGTGTTTGTAGAAGTTGAGCAGTCGACTGGTGATATAACAGTCGACTGCCAGCACAAACAGAAACTCACAGATTGTAATCGGCCTGAGACCAGTCGACTGCCCTGGGAGCAGTCGACTGGTGGACTCAAAAACTAGCCGTTGGCTGGCTTGTTGAGTGGGAAAAAGAAATAAGTGAACCCTACATAAGTTCAAACAATGGAAGAGTCCAAAGAAATAAGTCAAATGGTCCAAGAAGAGGAAAAAGAAAAGCAATTATCAACATCATCAAGTGAAGTGGAAGAATTAAGTGAAAAATCATCAACTTCCTCAAGGGAATAAAAGGAAATATCAATCTCAAGAATTGAGGGAGAGGAGAGACCCTCATCCATGCAAAAGCAAGAAGAAGCTCCAACCTCCACCAAAACAAAGATCAAGGATCATATTATATGCTTTAGATGCAATGAAAAGGGACACTACAAGGACAAGTGCCCAAATGGTAAGAAAAAGGAGGTAAAACCTACACTCATTTCAATTCCGTTTAAATCTAACATGAGTTGTAGGAATGGAGAAGCCCAAGAGAAGAAAAAGAAAATTAGATGCTTCACATGTGGAGAACTAGGGCATTATCACACTAAATGTCCTAGAAAAGGAGAGCTAAAGAAAATGGAGCAATTGAGAAGATGGGAGAAAGAGGAAAGAAAACAATGAAGCTCACATCAAGGAGGAACTACAAGGGTAAGGGAGGTAATCCCTAACTCTAAATTAAAATGGAATTCAAATTTAAGTTCCTCCATGCATGCTAGAATTAATGAAAAATGCTTGCTTGTGCATAATCATGGTTTTAAATATAGTGATAGGAATAGGATTAACAAGGTAGATCATAACCCGAGAAAGGTCATGCATCATGATAAATCCAAGACCACTAGACCTAAGAATCAAGGCAAAAATCCCAAGAAGGGGAGACACATGCCTAGGAAGGTGGGTAGGTTTAGGAATGTCCAAAGTGGACATGGGGATTCTAGGGTTAGAAATCTAGAAAAGGAAAATCAAGCTTTAAGGGAAAAGCTTGATAAATTGGAAAAGATCCTAGAAAGATTCAAGGTTGGATCTAAGGGTTTGGATTTGGTGTTGGGTAGTCTAAAACTCAACCATGATAGATCAGGGTTGGGATACCAATCTAAAGTCTCCAATGCCAATGGAAAGAAGTATGCTAGGGAAGCATATAATTATGGCAAGAAGGAGAAGTCCAAAAATGGCAAGGGGGTGTTATTTAAAGGGAAAGAAAATGACTTAACCAAAGACAAGTGTCTAAGGTTAAGAGGGTTCATTTTGTAGGCCAAGAATCACCGGGGGCATACCGGTGTGGTCTAGTATGGATTGAGTCACGTAGGGAGGTGGCTAGGGCTAAGAGCTCAAGGGGGAGCTCTAGGAGCCTTTGGGATCCATGGTAAGTGGATCTCAAGAGATGGTTTTTCTAGGAAGTCTAGGTAGACTAGGAAATGTGCCAAAAGGGATTGGAAGACTAGGGTAAGTCTTAAACCTAGGGAATTGACACATTAAAAGGAAAATTATGAAGAAAAAGGTGAAAATGAGATTATATTTGATAAAAATTAAGGTTTAATTGGTAGATACCATATAATTCAGTGCTTAAAATGTATCATGGTCAGGTATGAGAAGATATATCAAGGAGAGACCAAAATTAGGACTTTTGGATGAGTTTAAATGATACAATTTAGGAAGAATGAAATTTCGTACCAATCTTGAGATCCGGAGTAGTTTTATTTGAAAACATATTTTTTCCAAGTAGATATAGGCTTCACAAATCTCCTCACAAAATTTCAAATTTTTTGGAGATTTGTGGAATTAATTAGGCATTTCTGAAATTTGCTTGAAAACCTGAAATTCAGATACCAGTTGACTGGTACAGGACCAGTCGACTGGTCCAAGATTGGAAACGTTATGTTTGTTTTGCCAGTCGACTGCCCCAGGGGCAGTCGACTGATCCGTTGGTTTAGAAAGAAAAGGCATAATGAATGAAAGGATATGGAAGTTGTTAGTGATATGAGAGAAGTATCCTAAGGCAATCACCTTATGATTGTAATCATTTATTTTAATAAGTGAATATTCACTATTTGAGTATACATGTTTGTGTATTTGATTGAGATCTTAAACTCATTTTCTGAATGTCCGCAATACAATTCACAACATGAGAGAATTTGTGATGAATTCACAACTAGTGGTTATCTCTACATGTACAATTGTGAAGTATTAAAATTGTCCCTAGTCGATGAATTGATAAATACGGACACTATCAATTCTGTTGAGACTAGCATGGGTTATTCTCTAATCAGCTAATTCTCACTGGCGGGTGACATTGAGATGTCCGGAGATAAATATGAATTCTAGTTAAGGGAACTAGTTCATTGGAGTGACTGACTGTAAAACTTCATATGGTAGTCTACATATAGATATGTCAGTGAAGTTCTTACTACAGCTTAAGTGCGATGTTCCTTTGACTTGCGGTGTTCAAGTCATCTTGGTCATGGAGACTTATACTTTGACATCTTAAGCAAGCATCTCCAAGGAGGTGTGGACCCAGGATGATTAGGTATAAGCCGAAGTGCCCGAAGATGTTTGAACAGCCTATAAAGGATTCACCACTCCTTGCGAGGAGATGTATGTCCGAGGCCTATCGTCGGATTGTTACTCGAAGCCTCTGGCCAGAGCATGACACGTTCAGAGTATGAATCTCTTAAATACATGAGAGTAATTAGAATCCATAGGACGAGAAAACGTTACTTAGGCTAGGTGTGATGTAGTCAGCCTAGTGGGGACTGACACACATAGACCATGTCCTGAACCAAGTGGATATAAGATGGTGAAGGGAATGGGGCACGATTTATTATAGCTGCTGAAGGGTTTCAGAATTTTTTCTGAGGTCAACTGTTGATCTTTCGTTTAATTGGGAATCATGATGTACTACTAGGTGTCACTCATGATCGTTCTATAATTAATTGATTAATTATAGACGGCCAACATAAATCGAAAGCCTATTTAGTCACACACACTACGAGTAATCCGAGGGATTTAAAACAAGTTGAAAATTGGATTTTTCCAATCAAGAGAGACTATGTTTGGTTGAGCCAAACGATAAGTTGAATCTGAATTTTTTAGAGACGCATCGGAAGCATAAAATTGCTAAGTCTTTTGAAGACTTAATAGATGAATTAAATAAATTTAATTCATTGGGGCTTGGCTTGGATGGGCCGGCCAAAGAGGGCCTCCATCCTCTTTGCTTGGCCGGCCACAACAAAGGGAGAGAACCATGTTTTTGGTTCAATTTATAAAATAAACCAAGTGTGGTTTGTTTTATAAAATTATGGATGATATAAATTTTTATATAATAAACCAAGGTTTGGTTTATTTTTCATGGAAATTAAAATGAACCATGGATTAGTTTATTTTATTAAAATCAATCATGGATTGATTTACCATGATAAGGAAATTTATTCCATAGGAGAGAAGATTTTTATCATGAATTAAAATATGATTTTAATCATGATATAAAATAAAACTTGGCATGATGGAATAAGTTATTCCATATTTGAGAGGCTTGATGGTTGAGAGGCCACTATATAAAGGACCCAAGGCAAGGTTTGGGGGTAAAAATCATAGAGATGATGGCATAGGCTCTCTCCCTCTCTTTCTCTCTTTCTCTTCTCCCCTTCTTGCCGTGCGCCAACCAGCCCCAAGAAGGAGCACCAGCCGGCCATCCTTTTGTGGTTAGTCTTCCAACTTCTCTCTTGGTTTCCTATGAAGGGAGTTGGGAATGTGTCGCGCTTCATAGTTGTCAAAATGCATTCAAAACCCTTCATGATAAGTTCTAATTGTTGGGATACAATTGAGTAACCTAGGGACATCTCACACAAACCATAAGGTTTACCAAAATATTTTTGTTTGCTAGATATGGGGTGAGATGCTAGGATCAACTCAATTTCTCAAAATGTCAATGCATCCCTTGAGAAATTAAGTTGACGAGATAAAAATCACTTCGGTGACCAAGTATGGGGAAAACCAATGCATAACATATGTGTACTTGGCTCCATGATCATACTTGGACATTCCAATCAAGGAAACTTAATTGGAAACTTGAATTTGGCACAATCTTGGTTAAAACTTGTTTGAATGATTGTTGATTGAGTTTGACTCCACTTGGATGGAGCAAAGTGTTTGTTCAAACCATAAGGACCTTTGATCCTTGTTTAGGGATCAATTTTAGTCAAGGGGTCACCCCTAAGATCGATATTTGCCATCAGATTCCCTCAAAAATTGCGTAAATGCTTGAAGCTGAAAGTTTCAGATCGTATCTAGGAGTATCAGGAACCCTGATCGGTCACTGGACCGATCGGGCATAGGGCTGATCGGTCCCCGGACCGATTTGGCTGCATCCTGTTGGGATCGGTTCACAGTCCGATTAGAGGCATCACAGAGACTTAACAAAAATCTGACCCCCCCCCCCCCCCCCCCCGCTGACGATTGACTGTGCTCTGTGCTTGTTTGGTGATTTCAGACTATTTGACGGATCTGTCCGTCCTGACTTTTGCCTGTTATGGCATGATGTTGACTTTGATGCGTGGATATGCATCTACTTGTTTGTCTGGATTATTGTTTATGCGCTTGACTATGACTAGACTTTGCATTATGATGCATCTGACATCTTGCATGAATTTTCTATTTGCCCTATCATGTTTAGGATGTTGGCTTATATGTGTTCACTTGATTACTATCTGTCTATATGCCTCATTCTATATTATTATGCATGCTTATGATGTTGCTTATGCCTTGCCCATATGATACATATGTTTGTGTTACCATGCCCTACTCTTGTCATATGTGTTCATATGTTTTTCAAAATTCAAATCGTATCTTTGTTGTTTTGGGATACCCCTAGGGTTGAGGGGGAGTATGGTTAAACTTAACAGCCCCTCTAGACCCTTTTCGGTGTTCGACAAAGGGGGAGAGTGTTGTTTGATTAAGTTTAGGATGATTATATTGTAGGGGGAGGATCTTGATTCCCCTATGATTCTGAAAGTTGAGAAGTTGATTGAGAATCCCTAAACTTAAAATTGGATTGTCAAACAACAAAAAGTGGGAGATTGTTGATGCAGTCTGACCCTGATTGTTGTTTTGATGTTGACATCGATTTTATTTTAGGTTGATGATTATTATGATTATGGTTGAGTCCTGATCGGGGATTAGGCATGTTATGGAAATCCTAGCTTGGAGGGCTAGGTGTTGGAAAATCCTAACCTGGAGGGTTAGGTATGAAAAATCCTAGCTTGGAGGGCTAGGTGTTGGAAAAGTCCTAATTCGGAAGGGTTGGGTGAAAAGTCCTAGCTTGGAGGGCTAGGTGAAAAGTCCTAACTTGGAGGGTTAGGTGAAAAGTCCCAACTTGGTGAGTTAGGTGAAAAAGTCCTGGCTTGGAGGGTCAGGTCCTAGCTTGGAGGGCTAGGTGTGGAAAGTTCTAACTTGGAAGGTTGGGTGAATAGTCCTAGCTTGGAGGGCTAGGTGAAAAGTCATAACTTGGAGGGTTAGGTGAAAAGTCCCAACTTGGAGGGTTAGGTGAAAAGTCCCAACTGGAGGGTTAGTGAAAAAGTCTTGGCTTGGAGGGTCAGGTCCTAGCTTGGAGGGCTAGGTTGGATGAAACCCTAGCTTGGAGGGCTAGGTTGGAGCCCCTGGATCGGTCTGGTGACCGATCAGGGAGTTGGCACGGTGCTCCTTCGTGGATCGGTCTGGTGACCGATCCAGCGATGACTGATCGGTCTGGTGACCGATCAGGGAGTATGTGTTTCTCCCACTGTTTGGCTCCTGATCGGTCTGGTGACCGATCAGGGAGCACACAGTGAGGTTGAGTTCCCTTGCTGATCTGCTCCTAATCGGTCTGTGGACCGATCAGGATCACTATGCAGATCGTTTTGGAGAACGATCCAGCGTCGCAGGTTCCTATCTATGATCGATCAGGACGGAGCCTGATCTGTCTGGTCATGACCTGATCGGTCTGGTGACCGATCAGGAGTCTCCCTGATCGGTCCGGTGACCAATCAGGAGGTTTGGACTGCGAAGCTCAGAAATCGTCCGATAAAGGGGTGGATCGGTCTGGTGATCGATCCACAACCTGGGATCGGTCTGGTGATCGATCCAGAAGAGTCCCAAAGAAATTACGATTTCTGATTGAGCGTTGGGGAAGCCTGATCGGTCTGGACCCAGCCTGATCGGTCTGGTGACCGATCAGGAGGCTCTCTGATCGGTCCGGTGACCGATCACTTTAATTGAAAATGCACTGTCAGACGCTCTGAACGCGTTTGAACGTATCCGATTCTCTGCGCTTAACATCTGATACACGATTTTCTGCTTGATATGCTGTGCTAACACTCTGATTAAGCTGCAGGTGACAGGGAAAGATTCAAACATTCAAGGAGAGTCAATGGAGGCCTTTCCATGGAGCAGGTTTGTCTATTTTTCCATCTCAGGTTGCAACGGGCACTGGCGCTGGCTAGAGCTGCTGACTGGGGCTGGTCTGAGGGAAGCTCAGGGAGTTCAGAAGAGCTCAGTGGTGGCTGGTGGTTGCAGGGGAGCAGCTGGAAGCAGCAGGGAGATGTTGTCACCTGGCGTTCAAGAGGGAAACAAAAGGAGCGATGTGAAGCAGAGCAAGTAGAAGTTGTTGTTGCCTTGGTTTTGAGCTGTGATTGATTGCTGCGTGCTTGTGCTCCTTGTTGATCATCCATTCTTGAGAAAGCTACTCTGATCTTTGAAGCAACCAGCCCTTGCTTGTGCACTTGGAGGAAGGAACAAGAAGCTTCGAGTCCAACAGCGAGAAGACACGGGGAAAGGGTTCTTGCGTGAGATCGTCGCTGGGTGGAGCTCAGAGGGAGCTTGCTGTGTTCTTGTCTTTGCTAAGTGCTGAGTAAGGTTCTTCTTGTGTTTCTTTGTGCTTAAACTATATCCTTGATTGAAACGCTGTGGAGAGGTTTCTCCACCGAGAAGGAGGATGCTTACTATCCGGTGTTCACCGGGGCTTGATCTGCCGACGATCAAGGGATCGCCCACCTTAAGGGCACGCCAAGGAGTAGGAGCAAGTTATCCCCGAACCTTGTAAACCCTCCTTGTTAGCGATCTTGTTTGACTATTCTAGTTTATTTTTGTTTTCCGCATTTCTGCACTTCTCTACTTTCATTGTTTCCGCTGCGGTGCTACTAACGAATTGAGTGCAGAAATCTGATAAAAGCCCTAAGTCTAAGTGTTTGGCTATATTCACCCCTCCTCTCTAGCCATCCGGGTTCCAACATGAAGAAGAAACATCCGATGCCCCATCCTCTTCAGGTATCTTCGTTATTGAATGTCACTCTATTTCCTCGGACACCTGGGTACTTGATACTGGCTGTAGCTCACATATATGTAATGACATACAGGGGCTAAGGAATAGAAGAAGACTCGTCAAGGGAGAAGCGAATTTGCGAGTTGGAAATGGAGCAAAGATTGCTGCTGTTGCCATCGGAACATATTTGCTAAAGCTCCCTACTGGACTTGTCTTAGAATTGGATAATTGTTATTTTGTTCCTTCATTAATAAAGAACATTGTATCTATTTCATGCTTAAATGAAAAGGGTTATCATTTAACTTTTAGTAATAATTGCTGTTACATAACTTTAAATGGTGTTCTTTATGGGACCGGAACTTTATGCAATGGTATCTACACGTTAGATTTACCCGGTGACGTTTTCAATATCGAAGTTAGCAACAAACGTGCTCGAATAGATAATCAAATAGACTCCAATACGTGGCATTGTCATCTTGGCCATGTAAGTAAGAAACGCATGACCAAATTACACCGATATGGAATTCTGGAATCATTTGAACCTGGTTCATTTGATACATGCGAATCATGCTTAAAAGGCAAGATGACCAAATTACCCTTTTCCGAAAAAGGTAAACCAGTGGGAGAATTGCTTGGTCTAATACATACTGATGTATGTGGACCAATGTCAACTCTTGCACAAGGAGGTTATAGCTACTTCATTACCTTTATCGATGATCACTCACGATTCGAGTATGTGTTCTTAATGAAACACAAATCTGAAGCTTTTGAGAAATTCAAAAAGCTCAGAAGTGAAGTAGAGAAACATCTTGGCAAAAGTATTAAGATACTTCGATCCGATCGGGGTGGTGAATACTTAAGTCAAGAGTTTCAAGATTATCTTAGGGACAATGAGATATTGTCTCAATGGACTCCGCCATATACACCACAGCATAATGGTGTATCTGAGAGGCGTAACCGAACCATGATGGACATGGTTAGATCTATGATGAATCATGCAACTCTTCCAAAATCCTTTTGGGGCTATGTGCTTAAGACAACTGTTTACTTACTAAACAGAGTCTCGACCAAGGTAGTCTCTACTACTCCATATGAGACGTGGAATAGTAAGAAATCTGATTTATCTCACCTAAAGATATGGGGTTGTTCTGCTTATGTAAAGCGGACTGTATCAGACAAATTGGATTCTAAGTCTGCTAAATGTTTATTTATTGGATACCCTAAGGAAACGAAAGGTTACCAATTCTATCATCCCTTGGAACAAAAGGTGTTTGTTTCAAGGCGTACTGTATTTCTAGAAAAAGAATTTCTTTTACAAGAAAACAGTGGGAGTAGCATTGAACTTGAAGAAGTTCAAGAAACTCCAATAGACATTACAGAGACACCTAGTCTAGACCCACAACCAATAACTCATAATGATGAACTATCAGTTGAACCTAAAACAACACCACTTCTTCGTAGGTCTGATAGGACATGCAATATTCCAGAGAGATACGGATTTCTCATAAGTGAATCGAACGACGTGTTACTCATTAACAATGACGAACCTATCAGTTATGAAGATGTTCTGAAAAATTCAGAAAGGGATAAATGGCTTGAAGCCATGAAGTCGGAAATGGATTCTATGTACAACAATCATGTATGGGACTTGGTTAACCCACCTGAAGGGATTAAGCCCATAGGGTGCAAGTGGGTTTTCAAGAAGAAAACCGACATGGAAGGTAATGTTGTTACCTTTAAGGCTAGATTAGTGGCAAAAGGATATTGTCAGAAATAAGGAATTGATTATGACGAAACCTATTCACCAGTAGTTATGCTTAAATCCATTCGGATGCTCCTGGCCATAGCAGCTTATTATGATTATGAGATATGACAAATGGATGTGAAAATAGCTTTCCTTAATGGAAACCTGCTTGAGGATGTATATATGATAGAACCTGAAGGTTTCACATCGGTTAATAAAACCAAAGTATGCAAGCTTCGACGATCCATATATGGACTAAAGCAAGCATCCAGGAGCTGGAACATCCGATTTGATGAGACAATCAAAGAGTTTGATTTCTCACAAAATCCTAACAAACCTTGTGTGTACAAGAAGGTTAGTGGGAGTACAGTCGTATTCCTAGTGTTATATGTCGATGACATATTACTTATAGGAAACGATATATCAGTCTTACAGTCAGTTAAAATTTGGTTGTCCAAAACTTTCTCCATGAAAGACCTGGGAGAAGCAACCTATATCCTTGAGATTAGAATCTATAGAGATAGATCAAAACGGTTGCTTGGTCTTTCACAGTCTACATATATAGACCGAGTACTAAAAAGGTTTAGCCTGTCGGAATCCAAGAAAGATTAGCTTTCCATTAGGCATGGGATTAACCTTTCGAAGTCTATGTGTCCGCGCACAGAAAACGAGAGGATTTGCATGAGTAAGATTCCTTATGCATCCGCGATAGGATCTATCATGTATGCTATGTTATGTACTAGGCCCGATGTATCGTATGCTCTGAGCGTCACAAGCAGATACCAGTCTGATCCAGGAATGGATCATTGGGCGGCTGTCAAGACAATCCTCAAGTACTTAAGAATCACTAAGGATGTGTTCCTAATATATCGAAAAGGTGATATGGTAATACGTGGGTATACAGATGCCAGTTTCCAGACAGATAAGGATGACTCCAAATCTCAGTCCGGATACGTATTTATTTTGAATGGAGGCGCAATAAGTTGGAAGAGTTCCAAGCAAGACACCGTAGCGGATTCTACCACGGAAGCGGAATATATTGCAGCTTCGGAAGCAGCAAAGGAAGCAGTCTGGATCAAGAAGTTTGTCTCAGAACTTGGTGTGGTTCCAACCATTGATGAAGCAATACCGGTTTACTGCGACAACAATGGAGCTATTGCACAAGCGAAGGAACCAAGGTCTCATCAGCGATCCAAACATGTGCTTCGCCGCTATCATCTAATCAGAGAGATTATAAGTAGGAATGATATACAAATTGAGAAAATTTCCACTGAAAGGAATTTAGCGGATCCTTTAACTAAGGCCTTGCCTCAAAGCAAGTTTGAGGGTCATGATAGAGCCTGTGGTATTGGGTACCGTAGCGATTGGCATTAGGCCAAGTGGGAGTTTGTTAGTGATATGAGAGAAGTGTCCTAAGGCAATCGCCTTATGATTGTAATCATTTATTTTAATAAATGAATATTCACTATTTGAGTATACATGTTTGTGTATTTGATTGAGATCTTAAACTCATTTACTGAATGTCCGCAATACAATTCACAGCATGAGAGAATTTGTGATGAATTCACAACTAGTGATTATCTCTACATGTGCAATTGTGAAGTATTGAAATTGTCCCTAGTCGATGAATTGATAAATACGGACACTATCAATTCTGTTGAGACTAGCATGGGTTATTCTCTAATCAGCTGATTCTCACTGGCTGGTGACATTGAGATGTCCGGAGATAAACATGAATGCTAGTTAAGGGAACTAGTTCATTGGAGTGACTGGCTGTAAAACTTCATATGGTAGTCTACATATAGATATGTCAGTGAAGTTCTTACTGCAGCTTAAGTGCGATGTTCCTTTGACTTGCGGTGTTCAAGTCATCTTGGTCATGGAGACTTATACTTTGACATCTTAAGCAAGCATCTCCAAGGAGGTGTGGACCCAGGATGATTGGGTATAAGCCGAAGTGCCCGAAGATGTTTGAACAGCCTACAAAGGATTCACCACTCCTTGCGAGGAGATGTATACCCGAGGCCTATCGTCGGATTGTTACTCGAAGCCTCTGGCCAGAGCATGACATGTTCAGAGTATGAATCTCTTAAATACATGAGAGTAATTAGAATCCGTAGGACGAGAAAACGTTACTTGGGCTAGGTGTGACGTAGTCAGCCTAGTGGGGACTGACACACATAGACCATGTCCTGAACCAAGTGGGTATAAGATGGTGAAGGGAATGGGGCACGATTCATTATAGCTGCTGAAGGGTTTCAGAATTGTTTCTGAGGTCAACCGTTGATCTTTCGATTAATTGGGGATCATGATGTACTACTAGGTGCCACTCATGATCGTTCTATAATTGATTAATTATAGACGGCCAACATAAATCGAAAGCCTATTTAGTCACACGCACTACGAGTAATCCGAGGGATTTAAAACGAGTTGAAAATTGGATTTTCCAATCAAGAGAGATTAAGTTTGGTTGAGCCAAACGATAAGTCGAATCTGAATTTTTCAGAGACGCATCGGAAGCGTAAAATGGCTAAGTCTTTTGAAGACTTAATAGATGAATTAAATAAGTTTAATTCATTGGGGCTTGGCTTGGATGGGCCGGCCAAAGAGGGCCTCCATCCTCTTTGCTTGGCCGGCCACAACAAAGGGAGAGAACCAAGTTTTTGGTTCAATTTATAAAATAAACCAAGTGTGGTTTGTTTTATAAAATTATGGATGATATAAATTTTTATATAATAAACCAAGGTTTGGTTTATTTTTCATGGAAATTAAAATGAACCATGGATTGGTTTATTTTATAAAATCAATCATGGATTGATTTACCATGATAAGGAAATTTATTCCATAGAGAGAATTGATTTTTATCATGAATTAAAATATGATTTTAACCATGATATAAAATCAAACTTGGCATGATGGAATAAGTTATTCCATATTTGAGAGGCTTGATGGTTGAGAGGCCACTATATAAAGGACCCAAGGCAAGGCTTTGGAGATAATCAATGAGATGAAGGCATAGGCTCTCTCCCTCTCTTTCTCACCTTCTTTTCTCCCCTTCTTGCCGTGCGCCAACCAGCCCCAAGAAGGAGCACCAGCCGCCCATTCTTTTGTTGTTAGTCTTCCGACTTCTCTCTTGGTTTTTCATATCGCGTTCTCGGAGAATCTAGTAGTTCTCGAGAACACGAAACTTGTGGCTTTGCGAAGTCATCTCGAAGATACTCGGCGTGGACGCGAATAGAGGCGGAGCTTCCAAGGGATGCTTACGGTTGGATCTCGTCCCTTCCTTCGAGTTATGCTAGGTAATACGTAAATTAGTTTACGTTTCTGAAAATTTTAAATATATGATCATGTCTACACAAGATAAAATTGCATGCTTAGATGTGTGGTTAAATGATTTAGAGAAATTATTTATGCTAAACCTTCCGCTGCACGTAATTAATTTTAAAATTACGAACCCGCATCCATGTCAACATGCACCCGATGCAACAGAAGTCGACCCAACACTATTCATGAGAAATCAAACCCAAATCGATTACCCAATCGATTAAGTCCAACCTAACTTGTGCTCACAAGTCTAAGTTCTGCTAAACGTCAACGTCTGAGACTCTCTACCAAGTGTCCGATCAACCCCTTGACCAACTTGGATTTCTCCGCCTAGCTCCCATCTGGACTTTACCTGGTTCCCAACCAGTTCGCCTAACCCTCGAGTTAGGTCTAGTCTCTCGGTAGACTTCCACCTTGTCAGCATGCGATCTCCCCGATCCACTCTAGGACCTCTACCTAGTCCCACTAGGGTGCTATCCACGTCTTGTCATTGCATGCCTGGATCTCCCCGATCCACTACTCACCATCCACTGTTAGCCTAGTCCACTAGTCTTTCCCTGCCAGCTGTGCAATCTCCCCGATCCACGCTGGACTACTATCCACTAGTGCCTAGTCCCACTAGGTCTTCCTTCAGCTCATTCTCATCCAGTGGACCACCAGCCAGTGTGCCCAATCTTTGCCTTGCCGCACATCCCACCTGGTTACAGTCACAGTTCTAGCACTAGGCTTTCCTTCCACGTATGTCTCCCCGATCTACTGGATTACTAGTCCACAGTCTTTCCCAATCAAGCTCAGCCGTTGACCCACTTGACTCACACATCATGACATCAAACATCATTATAAACATCGAAACATCACACTAAGGTACCAGAGCTAGTACCAGACATAAGCTCACCCTGAGCCTTGCCAAACTAGGTCAACCCTGCCTAACCAAGATTGCACCAACATCATGCGTCCACATGTTTCGTCGCTTCTTGATCAGAGAGATTTAAGTACGAATGACTAATCCTTTAGCTTAATCTCCCCTTTGACACCAAACTCCCCTTGATTATCCTCATGAACCAGTATCAGACATCATCTAATAAGTCCAATCTTCCTTATCAAAAAATAACTACTTCAAGACCTCCCTAAGCTTAACTCTTCATGACTAATGATTTGATCCTAGGATTAACAGGTTAAGATTGCAAACTTGAACTCTTTACCCTATAGTTCCCAACAAACTCCTTGATCCAATGAATTTCCAAGTATGTGGTGAGAAGCACATACGTATTGAAAGGATTCAGTAGTGTATGTGATAAGCTTAAGTTAGGAAAAGCGTAACTGCTAGCCGGCGAAGGATGCAGACACCTGGCAGTGCTAGGACCTGGCGAAGGATCAGGACAAAGCCTAGCGAGGATGCTATGTTAGTGATATGAGAGAAGTGTCCTAAGGCAATCGCCTTATGATTGTAATCATTTATTTTAATAAATGAATATTCACTATTTGAGTATACATGTTTGTGTATTTGATTGAGATCTTAAACTCATTTACTGAATGTCCGCAATACAATTCACAGCATGAGAGAATTTGTGATGAATTCACAACTAGTGATTATCTCTACATGTGCAATTGTGAAGTATTGAAATTGTCCCTAGTCGATGAATTGATAAATACGGACACTATCAATTCTGTTGAGACTAGCATGGGTTATTCTCTAATCAGCTGATTCTCACTGGCTGGTGACATTGAGATGTCCGGAGATAAACATGAATGCTAGTTAAGGGAACTAGTTCATTGGAGTGACTGGCTGTAAAACTTCATATGGTAGTCTACATATAGATATGTCAGTGAAGTTCTTACTGCAGCTTAAGTGCGATGTTCCTTTGACTTGCGGTGTTCAAGTCATCTTGGTCATGGAGACTTATACTTTGACATCTTAAGCAAGCATCTCCAAGGAGGTGTGGACCCAGGATGATTGGGTATAAGCCGAAGTGCCCGAAGATGTTTGAACAGCCTACAAAGGATTCACCACTCCTTGCGAGGAGATGTATACCCGAGGCCTATCGTCGGATTGTTACTCGAAGCCTCTGGCCAGAGCATGACATGTTCAGAGTATGAATCTCTTAAATACATGAGAGTAATTAGAATCCGTAGGACGAGAAAACGTTACTTGGGCTAGGTGTGACGTAGTCAGCCTAGTGGGGACTGACACACATAGACCATGTCCTGAACCAAGTGGGTATAAGATGGTGAAGGGAATGGGGCACGATTCATTATAGCTGCTGAAGGGTTTCAGAATTGTTTCTGAGGTCAACCGTTGATCTTTCGATTAATTGGGGATCATGATGTACTACTAGGTGCCACTCATGATCGTTCTATAATTGATTAATTATAGACGGCCAACATAAATCGAAAGCCTATTTAGTCACACGCACTACGAGTAATCCGAGGGATTTAAAACGAGTTGAAAATTGGATTTTCCAATCAAGAAAGATTAAGTTTGGTTGAGCCAAACGATAAGTCGAATCTGAATTTTTCAGAGACGCATCGGAAGCGTAAAATGGCTAAGTCTTTTGAAGACTTAATAGATGAATTAAATAAGTTTAATTCATTGGGGCTTGGCTTGGATGGGCCGGCCAAAGAGGGCCTCCATCCTCTTTGCTTGGCCGGCCACAACAAAGGGAGAGAACCAAGTTTTTGGTTCAATTTATAAAATAAACCAAGTGTGGTTTGTTTTATAAAATTATGGATGATATAAATTTTTATATAATAAACCAAGGTTTGGTTTATTTTTCATGGAAATTAAAATGAACCATGGATTGGTTTATTTTATAAAATCAATCATGGATTGATTTACCATGATAAGGAAATTTATTCCATAGAGAGAAGATATTGTTTATTATATTTATTAATTAAAATATGATTTTAACCATGATATAAAATCAAACTTGGCATGATGGAATAAGTTATTCCATATTTGAGAGGCTATGTATGATATAAGGATAATAAACGGACGACTAGGATAAGGTATTCTGAGTGGAGAGACTTGAGAGGCTATGCAAGAGCTTAATCTCAGAAGGAAGCTCTCTCTCTCTTTCTCTCCTTCTCTTCTCCTTCTTGCCGTGCGCCCCACCCCAAAGGGCCGCGCCTCCTTCCATGTTCGTCTTCGGGGCCGATCCGTTCTCTCTTGGTTTTTTCTCGTCGCGTTCTCGGAGAATCTAGTAGTTCTCGAGAACACGAAACTCGTGGCTTTGCGAAGTCATCCCGAAGATACTCGGCGTGGACGCGAATAGAGGCGGAGCTTCCAAGGGACGCTTACGGTTGGATCTCGTCCCTTCCTTCGAGTTACGCGAGGTAAATGTAAATTAGTTTACTTTCTGCAAAATTTTAATATATGATTCATGTCTACACAGATAAAATTGCATGCTTAGATGTGTGTTAAATAATTTAGAGAAATTATTTATGCTAAACCTTCCGCTGCACGTAATTAATTTTAAAATTACGAACCGCATCCATGTCAACATGCACCCGGTCCCAACAGTGGTATCAGAGCCGGTTAGTGTTCGACATAATCATATAATTGTTTTGCGGAAAACTTTGTCATGATCTCAATTTCGGAAAAAATTTTCAATTATGGAAACTTTCAAATTATAATAAATTTTAGATTTAGGAATTTCAAAGTTTGGAAATCCTCATGAAATTTCGCAAACGTTTGAAATTTTCTAATTTCTGAAATTTTATAATAATTGTGAAAACTTCCCATCTTTGGAAACTTTCCAATTTTGGAAATTTTTTATTTTAGAAATTTTCCAATTTTGGAAATATGTAAGTTTCTTTGTACCAGAAACTTACAATTATTCTGAAAACCTATTTTGAAATCTCGCAATTTTGGGCACTTTCTTTTAAGAAAGTCTAGACAAATTCATGGACAGTTAATTGACAATTAAATTTGAATTGGTTTTTAAATTGACAACAAAATTCTTTATTTGGATTGAGCCTCGGGGAGCCGTCCAATTTAAAGTTAGTTGTTGTAATTTAATTTCCAATTTTAATTGAAATTGTCATGTTTGATTTGGATTGAGCCTCGGGGAGCCGTCCAATTGGATTTACAACACATTACTTTTCTTTGGGTATCTGAGCCTCGGGGAGCCACCCTTAGAAAACGATTTGTTGTAATTAATTAAATCCATGAATAAAATATGTTTAAGAGGTGATGCTCTTACATATTGTTGTCTCCAAAATTAATTAGGAAATGGTTTCCTATAGATTTCTTAAAATGAGATTTTCATGAAAATAATATGTGGTTGAATTAAGGGATTTGTCTCTTAATTTAATAAGATTTGATTTAGAGAAATCAAAGTCTTGAACATATTATTTCCGAAATTGATTATGACAATTTAGGAAATTGTTTCCCAAAACAATTCCTTAAATAAGTATGAAATTGGAATTAGGAAATCCGGTTCCTAATTCAAATAAT